>NIPM01000417.1:0-147556 GCA_002738285.1 Holacanthella duospinosa | reverse complement strand
TTTATTTATTATTTTTATTTTAAGGGTTAGGGTTGAGATTAGGGTTATGTGAAACCTATACTAAACCAGTTCCCTTTAAAAAATAAGCACAAAAACTATATATAAGTCTGTAAATAGATTCGAAGAAATAATTACTTCTATCTATAAAAAAAGTCCTTGTCGTCCTACTAAAATAATCACTTCTAAAGTCAAAAAAAAATATCAAAATGTCCTTCCACATATTTCAAGGAGAAATGTATATAAACACTTTAAAAATGAAACATTAAATTAAATATATTTTCTATATATCGTTTATTTTTAAAATAAAGGAACTGGTTTAGTATAGGTTTCACATAACCCTAATCTCAACCCTAACCCTTAAAATAAAAATAATAAATAAATAAAATCTTGTTTATTCATATGAAATATCTCTCAGCGAATTAAGAAAAGCTCTCCACAAGCCATTTCTATTGATTTTCTTCCAAATGAATTCCCATAAGTGGTACTCAATTTCACCTCTTGTCCTATTTCTTTGCTTGATCTGCATCTTCAAACCATTCCAAGTCTCTTCAATGGTATTTGTATGCACACCGGTTATTGGATCCTTAAAATTCTTGGAATGGTTAACAACTGAATGAGAAAACATACCATCTGAAGCAAGTTATGAGTATCCTCTCCACATGTCCGTATGTATAATAGACCCGGGCCTCATATATCTCCTTATAACATCCTCAAGGGTACTTGCTGACCTATCCTCAACTCTTGCTAAGAACACCTTTACCTCTTCGATCCTCTCAATACCACCAATAACCCACACACCCTTAACCCTGTGGCCTCTATTATACTTTCTTTTGCCCAACTTGGTCTCATCTATCTCCACTACTATACCTTCTCCACCAATATTACAGTCCTCTAACTCCAAAGAATCAGCCACTAACTGGGGAAAGTGTCCATAAAATGATAAGATTGTAGGTTTACTGCATCCACTGATCAACAAAGCAGAAGAGATGGAGACTTTTTTCAACCACAGATACCCAAGAAACGAAATCTTTGAACAAGGTAGCTTGTATCCAATAAAGAAAGAACCTTTTCTAATGGAAATACCTTTCCTACACTCTCTTTTTCCACACTGAAAGATCCCTTTTCTTAAATGAAGTCTCATTATAGTACCACAAACCTGAAAAATACTCTCCTTGTTAAAAACCTCTTTTTCAAACAAGAAACTTATATAACTCTCTTCATTAAAGAATAAATCCACTAATTCAGAGACTGGTGGTATTGTTCTTGCGTCATTTTCCATTTTTTTGGGGTTAAGTTTTATGTGAAACCTATAATAAACTTCAACCNGTGGTATTGTTCTTGCGTCATTTTCCATTTTTTTGGGGTTAAGTTTTATGTGAAACCTATAATAAACTTCAACCTTTCAATAGTTCTCATTCTTTAAAAATAAAGGTTATTGAAAATTAATTACTTTAATTTAATAAAGTTTATTTAATATGTGTGATTTTGTGTTTCAAAAATCACATAATTTTTCAGTATTTAAATTTATAAAATTTGACAGGAATAACGGACCACACTTTACTTGCTTTTTATATGTTAATGATATATCAATGGTAGTTTTTAAGCATGTTAATATTCTTTTGGCAGCCATCAGTAACTGTAGGTTGTAGTACCTATTTTTCTACTGAGTATTCCATATGCATATGAAATATCTGGCCTTGTCTGCTTAGCTAAATATCCCAATGTCCCCACTAACTCTCTATATGGTGTATTTATATCTAATCTTTTTGACTCATTATTGGACTGGTATCTAACTTCCATTAGGGTATATGTGGAACTTTCAATGGTCATTCCATATAAGTCTAGCAATTTTCGTATATATAATTTCTGATTTAGAATGTTTGTATCCTTCTGTCTTTCAATATGTATACTTAAGATATATTTTAAATCACCTAATCTTTTCACTTCGTATTTTGCTTCCAGAAGCTCTACTACCTTATTTGATTCTTCCTTTGAAGACCCTGCGAGTACAATTTCATCCACGTATATAGTGACTACTGTGATAGTTCCTTCCAGGGTCTTACTTATTAAACAATGATCCGCCTCTGATTTTATGAATTCAGAATTTTCCAATGTGCTCGTTATTTCTTTATACCAGATCCTACCGGCTTCTTTCAAGCCATAAAGTCTCTATAATAACTTGCATACCAATTTCTGGTTCTACTTGTCCATATAACCTATGTGTTGTTATATATATCCGTATCAAGTTTTCCGTTGAGGTAAGCATTTTTAATGTCCAGTTATGCTGACTTATTATTGCACATTGTACCCGGAATGTTTCTGAAGAGAAAACTGGTGAGTGTGTAAGATCATATTCTAATCCCGGTCTTTGAGCAAATCCTCTAACTACGAGTAGAGTCTTTGCTTTTATTATGTTCCCTTCCTCATCCTTCTTTAGTGCGTATACCCATCTGGTTTTGATAGGTGTTCTACCAAGGGGTAGGTCACAAAATTCCCAGGTTTTATTTTTAATCAGCGCTTCATACTCCTGGTACATGGCCTCTTTCCACATATGCTTGTCCTTACTAACTATTGCTTCCTGGTAATCCTTTGGTGTAGAGACTTTAGTATTCATACAATCTCTTGAATCTCATACGCATTGTGATTGTTAATTTGATCTTTTGTCATTAATCTAGTTCTTCTAGGCTCCCATGTGTCTCCAATTATATTACCTATACTGTGATAGCTGGATAGCTATGTATTTTGACTGACTGATTTTTGTGACTCTAACTCAAGGGTAATTTTACTGGGGGATTTTGGTGAACATTGATCCCAATCTGATAATTCTTTGATATTTAGAGATGACTTCGGCTGCTTAGTCTGCTGTGATATTTTTCGGTCTGGTATGACTGGTTCGGTTAGGTTTATTGTCTCAGATTCTGTTAATATTGATATATTTAGGATCGCCTTTTTCTCCTCTATCGAATGGTATATATCTTGTTTGGTTTGTTTTTGTTGAGTCAGATTAGTTGTTCAAATCCGGTTCCTAGGTCCTCTCTTGGTGATTGCCTTGTTGGGAATTTGTCCTCGATAAATTTGGGAGATCTTGATCTGATCAGTTTTTCAGTAGTTAGATCATTTAGAAAGTATTCAGAATTATCATATCCGACAATTATACAAGGAATATATTTATCATCTCATTTCTTTCTCTTGATTTCAAGAACGTATGTATATGGATTCCAAACCTTGTCAATATTTTATTATCCGGATATCGGATTATTCGTATTTTTTTCGGATATTATCCGGATAATATTCGAAAAAAATCCGTTTTTCACTTCTTGAATATATATGGAATGAAAATAATACCTGTATCTATATTTTTCCATATAAAAACTCAAATAAAATAAGAAATAGTTTATTGAAGCAATGTTTTTTCGAATTGGCTTGGGACTTAAAAGAAGCAAGCAAGAAACAAAGCATTTCGAGCGTACTATCGCTTTATCTGGAGTGAATCATATTGCATATGTAGCTGGAAGAAGAGAAAGCACGCTCAGACTCCACGCTAGTAGGTGATATTGACTTTAAATTCTCATAAGTAAGAGTTAAATGGTATCCACGAGCTCCACCTAATTCAAAAATATTAATTTCATCAATTATTGTTTTAAGTAATGATTTTTCTATTTGGACTTTTTCAACATGAGCGAGCATGTATACACTTCTTAATGCTTGGTTTAATTCATCTTTAAACTAGTTTTATTTGGAGTATTTTGAATATTTAAAATAGTGCATTCTTCATATCTTTCTTGAATACTATCAGTAGATAATCGATTAATATTTTCTGAGTTTGTTGGGTGCAACCTTAATATAAGTTCTTTAACGTTATCTGCAATAGAAGTCTTTGATAGCTTTGTAAAAACTTCATTTTCAGATATAGGGATACTTTTTCCAGTATGAAGATATTGCATAAGTGATGATAATTTAGTAAGACGTTGAGAGATTCATAAATATCAGACCCAATTTTGGATTTTTCATTCTCTTTAAGCAAAATCCTAAAACTATTAGGGCGTTCCGAACAAAGAGACACTCGAAAAAAATTAAATAAAAAATTTATTATAAAATATATAAAGTTGAAAATTAGTATGTTTATAGATACGAACCTTCTGCATCTATTCACTTCTCCATCTTTCCGGTAACTTCTGAATACCATTCATAAAACCTTTAGCATTAAGCTCCTGAATTGCACTTTCAAGCTGAATTTCTAGTTCATGCCAATCATCATAAATGTTTTCTTTTAACTTCCTCTTTAATTGACCAAAACAATTAAAATCAGGTGCGCTAATATCAGGACTATAAGGAGAATGATCCAAACCCCGAATATTTTCATCAATAAAATACTGCTTTATAAGATTTGATTTATGCTGCTTAGCATTATTATGTAATATTATAGGTACCTTGAATTTTTTATCAGGTAACCATTTGTCTAATAATTCGATTAGGAAGTTTTTATAGACATCTGAAGTTACAGTCTCTTTAGGAGCACAGAGCTTCCAATAAGCAACACCTTGAAAATCCATTGCTACTATTAGCATTCTCTTTCTTTCATATTTAGATTGCAGTAAAAATTCAGGTGGGTCTTCATTTTTATTCCTCCAAGATCGAATCTGGTCACGTTGGGGTAGCATGTATAAAGACACCCAAGTTTCATCTATTGTCAAAGTTCGATTAAGTAGGCTATTTTGTCTCGATAAGAGTTGCATATTATTTTTACATGCTAACACTCTATGTTCTCTTTTTTCATCCGTGAGAAAATGAGGTACCCATTTATTTAATAATTTTTTCATTTGTAACTCTTCTGTTAATATCGAAATACTGTTGTTTTACTACAATTCACCCGCATGGAAAGTTCTAGGCAAGACCATGTTCTAGTTTGGACCAAGAATTATTTAATTTCATCTATTACATTTTCTTTTTTCGAGAGATCACATGTATCGCCTCCTCGGCTATTTTCGAGCACATTGTAGCCTCTCTTAAGCTTAATAACTAAATGTTTGACTGTATTTAGTATATAGGCACTATTTCCAACTGATTCAACTAATTCTTTATGAATTCTCCCAGAACTGTGTCCCAGGATTACGCCAAATTTGATGAAAATCCGCTGTTCTTTATCTGAAATTGAATCTTTTAATTTTTGCAAGCTATTCATGATAATATTCCAAATATAATTATTTATAAATAAAGCTTGTAGTCTATATAAATTAATTTAAACGTCTTGATATTATTAGTATATTATTAAAGGAATGATTAAACAAAATTCGAGTGTCTCTTTGCGCGGAACGCCCTAATACTTCCATTACTTTATGCAGTCTGCAACACGAAATCTGATTCTATATATGACAGGATTATTGATGTTATTATAGAGAAAGAGCCAACATTTCATCTTAGAACCCTGTTGGTAGATTTTGACACTAGTCAAAAAGCTTCGTTTGAGGGTAAATTTGGTACAATAACACTTATTGGTTGTTATTACCACTTTAAACAATGTTTTCTGAAGAATATGAAAAAGAATAAAGAATTATACAGAAAATATTTAATCAACGAAGACGAGTACGATGATAAGTTCAAACGTTTATTAGCAATATCTTATTTACCACCCGAAGATATTCCTTTCAGCTTCGATCTTAATAACAGTGGGGTTTTTATGGATTTTTGTAATAACTTAATAATAAGTAGGTTCATGGAGTATTATCAAAATACCAGTTTGGGCCCGCTTATTGGAAATGACCATTTTCGATCTAGGCTTATTAATGCTCATAAAATTTGGAGCCAATACTATTTGATCTTAAACGGATTTGATAGGCCTAATAATAGAGTAGAGGGCTTTCACAACGTTTTAAGATCAATAATGGCATGTGACAACCCAACTATTTGGGCATTAATTCATAACATTAAATTCCAGCAAGGCTTAACAGAATTAAAAGTAATTCATGGCTTCAAAAAGTACGATAATAAGTTGTCTAGAAAACAATTATATAAGATGAAAAAACTAAGAGAAGCAATTATGTCCTATAATCCCAATGGAATTTTTAACTATTTGGATAAGATAGCTACGATTATTTGAATTAAAACCTTTTTTATTGCCCTATACAAATTATCGAAATTGGTATACCATTATATTGTGCCACCAATTGCGCAATTGATATGGAAATAGTATGAATTTGTGGTAGTGTCATTCGGCGTAATGGGATTCGGCATATTGTTTATAATCTCTAATTATTTACCCAGACTAATAAAAGTCTTGATTTGAATATCTATCAATTAATAAATGAAATCTTAGGCGTGTATCAATTATTAATAGAAATAAATCGCTCATATAGGCCAAAATAGTCAATTTTCTATTTACATCAGTGGATTTAAAATAAGCATTCAAGGGATTGTATTTTTTTAACAAATAAACAAGCAAAAATATAAGAGACCATTTAATGAATATAAATATCTAGAGATAGACATAAGTTCTATATGATCGTTTTTATTATAGCCTTTTCATAGCCCTTCTTCGTACGTGCCATTTGTGCAAAAATGTCCAATATAAAATACAAGAACACCAATTTCATCTTAAAAATTGGATGTATTAGAAACTATTTATAAAAGAATTTATTAATCTAAATTGAACACAAGATTTAATATTTGATCTTATTGTTTTTTCGCCATGTTACCCGTGACTCAAAGGCGCTAATAATAGCAATTCAATTATCGCTTGTCATTAAAAAGGTTTACCGTTGATGTAGGGATTGAGTCAAAATACTTTGTCTAGAGATTTTATGTATTGGTTTTTGAAAAGATTCAATGTTTTACAAAAAATAGAGAATCATGTGATCAAAGCTTGGTATTTTGCGTGATAAAAATATCACTAAAAAGCAAGATTAAAATTTACGTATTAAATGAGTGTAAAATAGTAAATCTGAATTATTTATATCTTTAAAGCTTATAAACTTCTCTTCTCATAGATCTTTAAACAAAGTCTATTTATTTATTTAACAAAAATATTAGGCAATTTTTGATGGAGAGTAAGGTTTAAAGATTATAAAATCTTTTTATGTAGACTATTGGTAAATGTTATAGATATGAAAATATTCAGACTAATTTACTGATTTCTCTCTAGTGTTTTAGGGGATTTTTAATAATCAATAACTAAAGTGTGTAATAAAAATATCACAGAATAAATTTTTTATAACATCCTTAAAATTTTAAATATAATTGAATACATAAAATCTGAGCTCTTTTTCATTCTAAATTATTTTTAAAAGTAGAAATATTCTCAAAACGTTCGATAAAATAATACCAAAAAAATCTTTTATACTTGCTTTAGATGCATAAAAAATTAAACATAATATAATGTACTTATCAACAAAAAAATTGAATATAATGATTGCTGTGCCGACTCTTGTTAGGCACGCACGTCCCGAGTCCCTTTTCATGAGATCATCTGCAACACATAGATTTTTGTTGACACAGTCCCTATAAGATCTGATATACCCGTCCCGATAGCTTCTCCAGCCCACCCTCTTGATGCAACGTCAGGAACTGGTTCCAGTTCATTTTGCAGAATTTCATTAAATACAATCTTATTCTCATCGTCTTTACCCTCTTTATTACATTGGTCATCTTTATTTACCATTTCAGAAGAACAGCCAATCATCGTACGAGTAGACTCGACAGATTTGGAAACTTCGATCCGGTCCGGTTCATCGGACCGCGACGCGCTATAGGTAGCATCCATCAGCCTAACCTGTCCTAATCCCACACAATACTCCTGTATGTGTTGATATACTGGAAGAACCTTAGTTTCAGGCAGGATGGATATTTCGGTATAATAAGCTGAATCAAAAACAGAATGATGGTAGCATTCCCGCATCTGTAACGCATGAACTCCTTGTGAAAGGTTTCTCGTACGATCGGGTCTTGAACACCAAGTCCACATTCCACCCAGAATAGAAATTGTTCATCTACAGATTTGTTTAAGATCTCGATTTGATCAAGATCATTTATGTTCAATATTAGATTGGAATAGTTCTTCAAAAGCTCCAAATCATAGGCCAGATTCCAGGTACTTGGTAGGATTGGTCTAGCTGCAAAAGCTATCAGTTGTTTCACGTTGTAGTTGTTCTCTTCTTTATCAGTTATTTTATTCTTGTTCATAATAAAATTGGTCTGATCAATTTCAAAATAAAAAAAAGGATTTTTTAATTAAAATTAATTTCAGGAATAAGTACGCCACCAGTCCAAGTCACTGTGCACACCATCATCGATTAGGCTGACCAGTACGCTACTCAATTCCATCATAACAACTAGTCCGTGCTTTCCTGGTACCTTTCAGGAGCATAGCTACACTTCCTTAATCGCTCCACCATCACTTCCATAAGATGCAAGTTGTCGGCATAGTTGGCCGTCAACATACTTTTCTGTACTAGAGTTTGCACTACTGCAATATAATTTCTATATTGCTTTGAAGATTCTAAAGTTGGGAGCAGCAATTCTCCCACCGTATTGAATCTTAATTCGACGTTTGCAATCTCTTTTCGTACGAGCTTCATCTTCAGAGAACGTCCGTTACCAGTCAATTCAACTTGGCTAATTGATTTCGAGGCTTCCTCGACTTCACCATTACTTGTTAATTGTTTGCGAAGTTTAAGATTGCTGGCTGCTACTGCAAAACCTTTGTTAGCTACGGCTTCGTACGAGAAGTAACACTCTTTCGATATGTTGACGGCCTTCTCATTAGTGTTGGTAGTCTGCTTGTGCGTTTTTGTGAATTTGAATTACGAATTAATCGGGAATTAAATCCTGAATTTTCTGAAGTCATACAGAAACCATTATTATTAATACTACAAACACCACCGCTTTTAGCAAGCTTTGCATCTTTAGAATTAATTATATCTCAATTAATCCCGCCATCCAGAACCGCGACTTCGTGCGATGAATTGCTACTCAAAGGATCCAACAATGGAGCTGCGTTTTCACCGCAATAGATACAAAAGATTCGTATGTATAAACAGACTAATTTTTAACTTTTATAATAAATTTTTTATTTGATTTTTTTCGAGTGTCTCTTTGCTCGGAACGCCCTAATATATCCGCCGATAAAAGAGTGGAATCTCTGCGACAAAGTGTATCCGCAGCCAATTTAAAGGGCTGCAAGGATTCCAAGACATCTTTTATATGTTCTAAATCGCTATCTTCTAATGATACTTTGCTTTCAATGTCAATCAACGCTTTTTTAATACAATTCTTGAACTTAAGGAATTTTTCTAATATCATCAGTAAACCACTCCAATGTGTTTTGCAATCAATATCCAGACTTATTTCTTTGTTAAAGTTTCCAACAACGTACTTTTGAAAAATGTCATTTTTAACTGAAGACCTCTTAAACAAATTGATTATTTTACGAACTTTGGCGATGATTGGACTATAATCTTGGTGAGTAATTTCGTTTTTGACAAACTCTGTATATACTATAAATTTATCATTATCTGAGTCGAATTCATATTCGGATTCTATTATTGTGTCAACAACAATATCATTAATCTTCTTTCTTTTCTTTGGATATAAGACGTCAATCATACATAATTGGAGTATGTGAGCAAGGCATAATTGTTTGAAAATATCAGTTTCTTTGGCTATTTTTATGTTTACTGCACATCCATCAGTAATCATGGCGATTATATCTCTTTGCAAATATAAATCATGCGATTTTAATTTTTCTTGTACCACTTTAATACCGACATCCCAAGTAAAAGATTCTTTGATTCTAATGAGTTCTATATCCCAGAACTGAGAAGATTCCGAATTTAGTATAATATTCAAATTAAGGCGGTTTTTCTTTGAGCTCCATTCATCGAAAATAACACTGGATTTGCTACCATCTATTTTATTTTCTGTATTTCTTTTATTTGCATTTCTCTTACTTTTTTGAATATTCCATAACTATTTGTCGAATTGAAGTAGAAGAATTAGGAAGATTTGTCTTAAATCCCATCGATTTAATCATATCTCTCATATCTTTACTTGTAATAAATACAGATAATGGTATTCCACCAAATGAAGTCATTCTGAATAGTCTCAATTCTAAAGAATCTGCATCTTTTTTAAATAATTATCGATTTTTTAACTTTATTCGATGATTCATCCTTGCTTTTTTCGTTAACAATTACCATTTGATGTGGTTTAATATGGCTATGTAAACTCGTAGTACCTCAATCCGAATTAATAATCTTTTTACAATCTTCAAACTTACATTGAGTCAATTTTCCCTTTTCTTCTCTCATAAAATAATTCCAAACACTATTATCATCTCTATTTCTTTTATTGAATTCGTTAAAGTTTAAATCTCGAATTTGTAATGACATCAAAGTTGCTTTATTTTGATGGATGTCTTGATCCTAAATTGTCTCTATTTCGGTCCAGAGAGATCGGTTCAGTTAGCCTAATCCTAAAATATTTCATTTTATGATTGTTTTGGTTACTTATAGATGTGAAATCGATATTATAAGTAACTAAAAATATCCGGATAATTCAATCCTATTATCCGGATATCGGATAATCCGAAATCGTCAAATATTCGGATTATCCGTCCAAATAATTATCCGGATTTCAATCCCTATGTATATATATGCCAGACAACCAAAAACTCTTATTTTGTTAACATTAGGTTTTTCACCAGTCACCATCTCGTATGCTGAAAACCATTCACCTCTTACCTTAGTTGGACTACGGTTGTGTATATATGTAGCAGTTAATATAGCTTCACTCCAGAATCTCTTTACCATACCTGCATTACTTAACATAGTTCGGGCACAATAGGTTAATATGCCTATTCGTCGTTCAGCGACACCGTTCATTTCAGGTGATATGCCACAACGGGTAGGAGTTGTATTCCCTTATCATTAAAAATCAGTTTCATTGTTTTATTTATAAATTCTAGACCATTATCACACCGTACAGATTTGACTGTAGTTCCAAATTTATTTTCCCATAGCTTAACTACCTGTTTAAAACAATCAGGCTGTTTTGATTTATTCTTCATATTATAGGTCGTCGTAAAGTCAGTATAGTCATCCACGTATACAGCAAAGTATCATTCATCCTTTATACCAGGTGTCTCCATAGGTCCAGTAATGTCGCAATGGATTAGTTTTAGTAGCACATTACTTCTCTTACGGTGTCCTTTGAGTGGGGCCTTTCTTAACTTAGCTCGGTTACATGCATCACAATCAGTCGTCTTGGTAGTTATTTCCATCTTGCTCAATGATTCTGAGCTTATATGTCCCATTCTAGAGTACCAATCAGTCTCTTAATTTATAGCATATGCTCATGGAGTATCTTTCTTTATTTTATATAAAGTTTCTTCTTTATCTAAATATGATAGAGTATAACTTTTCCTTTGGTATCTTTAACAACAGCAGTATTTTTGATATAATAGTAATATATCCTAATTTATCTAATACAGGTACACTGAGGAAATTTTTAGATAATCCTGGGACATATAAACATTTTGTAGAAGAGCAAAATAAAAATGACAAGCAGAGCAAAAATTTATTCGAAATTAGTCAATTTATAGACATCATAAAAGGGTTACTATAAACATATTTATTTATGTTTATATTAGTATTTTACAAATACATTGTTGGTGTAAACAATATAATGCAATAGAGATTGCATTTACAACACATTCTATATCATCTAGCTTTTTTCCAATATTTATCTTCAATTTGACTTTATTTTTACTTTTTCATTATTTACCACTCTTAAAATGGCTCCTTCTAGCATAGGTTTTTCATCCTTTATCATATCTTTATTATTTGTTATGATATCTGTGGCACTACTATCTAACCACCAATCAGTATTTATTTTCAAGGTTTCAGCCATATGTGTATTAAAAGCACTATGCTTACTTCCGTTAGTTTTGGAAATATGAGCTCCAGTAGTCTTAACTCTACAATAAATAGCTCTGTGTCCTTCTTTATTGCATTTAAAACACTTTCATTTGAATCCTTTTATATTGTTTCTTTTTTCGGTATAATTTACAGATCTGAATGAAATATTGATATCAGATAATTATAGCCATTTCTGAACACTGCCTTAGCCACTATTTCAGCTTTAAACTTAGTATAGGTGGAAAGTGTCTCCTGACTACCTCTTAATGTTGAAAAGAATGCTGACCATTCATCTCCCATAGATAACATAACAATGGGTATTAATTCATTTTCTCTATTCAGATATTCTCCTTTATGTGCAAGTCTAAAAAGTTGCTCTATTTTACCTAAATGGGCTATAAAATTCACATTCCTTTTCCATTTTTCTTTCATTAATAATGATTGTGCATTTACACTAGCTGCAGTTGATGATACTTCAAAGAGTCCTTTCACTTTCTTCCACATCTGTGAAGATGTTTACAGGTCCTGACCTGTTCTTGGAATGTAATTTCAATTGTCCCTCCTATGCGTCCTTTTGCCTGGGTATCGATTTCCTTATAAGCTTTAGCATTTTTTATATAAGTTGTTGAACTTTCTGTTTCGCCTTCTTGTAGGGAGAAGTAATCTTCTTCCACTACATGCCATAGGTTTTTCTCCATAAGGTAAAACATGGTCGCAGTTGACCAGTCTTGGTAGTTTATTCCATTAAACTTTACTTTTTCTTCGTTCAGTATCATAATCTGTTGTCTTTTAACAAAAATGGAGTTATTAATTGTAAAGATGGTCATCTATTACACCGTTTCAAGCAAAGAGGTAAAGAAAAAAATTCAAATAAAGAATGTATTATGATATATAAAAAGATGAAACTTTGTAGTTTATGTCAACCTTCTACTTTTATTACATCGCTCCATCTTTCAGCTAGCTGCTGAATACCATTCATATGACCCTTTATATTAAGTTCCTGGATAATACTCTCTAGTTGTAATTCCAACTCTTCCCAATTGTCATAATCATTTTCTCTTAACTTCCTCTTTAATTTACCAAAACAATTAAAATCAGATGGACTTATACCTGGACTATATGGAGGATGATACCAAGTGCGGATTTTTTTATCATTAAAAAAATCCATTATAAGCTTTGATTTATGAGGTCTTCCATTATCCTGTAAAATCATAGGATACTTGGATTTCTTATCAGGTAGCCATTTAGGTAAAACTTCATTAATAAAGCCTATATAGACTTCTGAAGTTACCGTCTCTTTAGGTGCACAAAGCTTCTAATATGCAACACCATTATAATCCATTGATAGTATAAGCATTAATTTTCTCTGATAGTTTGATTGTGCTACAATTTGTGATGGGCTTTTGTCCTTAGTTCTCCAAAATCGAAACTAGTCACGTTGAGGTTGCATATATAAAGTAAGCCAAGTTTCATCTATAGCCAATGTTCTGTTTATTAGGGTTTTTTGTTTTGATAACTGCTCCAAATTATATCTACATGCTAATACTCTATGTTCTCTTTGTTCCTGTGTGAGAAAATGAGGAACCCCTTTGCTCAATAGTTTTTTCATTTGTAAATCTTCTGTTAAACACCGATAAACAGTAGCTTTGCTACAATTTACTAACATGGAAAGTTCGAGGTACGAGCAGGCTCTACTTTGAGCAAGATATTCTTTAATTTTCTCAATTGTATTTTCTTTTATTAAATGATTACTTGTATCGCCTCCTCTAGTGTCTTCAACGCAATTTTGGACCTTATTCAACTTTGAAAGCATATTTTTCACTGTATTATATTTATCGGTCTTTTCTCCTATCGTTTTAACCAATTCTTTGTGTATTATTCCCGAACTGTAACCTAGAATTACTCCAAATTTGATAAATAAACGTTGTTCTTTATCGGTTATTGAATTTTTGTAAGTTATCCATTATATTAAGTAAAATTCGCTTATCTTTTTTGCGTAAAACGGCGAATATTTATCCTTTCAATGTTATGGACTGCCATATGGCAAAGTGAATAAATTCCATTATCCCCCATCGAGGGGGGAATATAGACCTGTTATTTTTTTGAGGGGGGATAGTATAACTTCAAAATTATACAAATTTTAAGACCCTTAAGAATGAGTAATAGCAGTTATTTTTTAAACGAAATTCAGCCCTTATTAAACCAGGAGAACACAGAGATGGTCATCCTATTCTTAAAGGATAAAATATTATTAAAAGTATAATGGTTTACAAGGAGTGTGGTTTTCCCATGATCTGGTTGAAATGCGCAAAAGTCAAGATAGATGGATTCAGGTGTAAGTTCCTTAAAAGACTGTGTCCAAAGTATGGCACTACCATATCTATAAGGAATGACTCTTGTTTTAATAATATCCATGTTGATCTGAGAGGGAAATTACTGGTTATGTATTCCTAGTCTATAGAGATCCCAATGAAGCTTGCTTGTAGCCAATCAGGGCTCTCAAAAATAACGGTGATAATGATATATGCCTTTCTGAGAAATATTTGTAAAAAGTATTTTGAGAAGAATCCACTGAAGCTTGGTGGAAATGGAATTGTAGGTCAGGTCAATGAATCTTTATTTTGCTACAAACAAAAGTATTATAGAGAAAGAGCTCTAATGGAAGAAAGGTGGGTCTTTGGTATTGTAGATACAAGTTTCATCCCAGCACGTGGGTATATGAAGTGTGTAGAAAAGAGAGATTCTGCAACACTTTTGCCTATAATAGAAAGTGTGTGTCTTCCGGGAAGTGTGATTGTCTCTGATGGTTGGGAAGCGTATCCTGGGATACAGAGTAGAGGGTACGAGTTTAGATCTGTTAATCATAGTGAACACTTTGTTGATCCCGTTACTGATGTGCATACCCAGCATATCGAATCATATTGGGGAAAGCAAAAGCTCAGAATAAAGAAAATGAAGGGAATATGCAAAGAATACCTTCAAGATTATTTGAACGACTATATATGGAGAGATATCTTTGATGAAAATCCATTTGAAAGTATTCTGGATACAATAAGAAGATATGTGAAGAATGATTAGGTTTAATATTAATTAAATATTTTATTTTTATTGATATCAATTTTCCGTATTTTTGAGTGATGAGTGATGGTCAAATATGTTAACTTTTATTGATCCTTATTTTTAAACGTAACTGTCATAGGTAGAAGTTCTCAAATTAGGAATTTTTATCTATTTTTTTCTGAGGGGGGATAATAGACCTGATCCGGCAAAGTAACCCCTGGGGTTGAACTGTCTCAGCTATATTTAGGTTTATTCTAAAATTGCTCATTAATAAAATCAACAAACTGCTTATTTAAGAAAAAATGTTTTAGATAAATTCGCTAATTACCAAAATGAACATAATGGCGTCGCAATAAGAACAAGAATATGGCCTATTAAACACATATTTAATGCTTTTCTCTTTTCATAAAAAGGAAATCCAAAGTCTATAAAAATGAACGGCATATCTTGATAAATATCAAAAAAATGTTCTCAATCTTCAATGTTATGATGGTAGTATTAGGTTGTTGCATATTAGGGACATTTTATAAGGAAAAGTTAGGAATCTCAAATGACAAGCTTCTTTTAATAAACCAACTTACAATCAATTTATGTTTGCCAATTCTCTCAATTCCTCGTTGTTTATGGTAGATGACTTTGGTTTATCCAAAAGGCATATATCACCTTTATTGAATCAACTTATTGCCTTAGTACCTTGGCCTTCAATATCGTTTATTTTTTTCACTGTTTGGCGCATTTAATCCGCTTTTCCAATAGTGTCGAATATAGGCTCTAATTACTATTTTTTCGTAATCCATTCTAATAAATAATATAATTTGTCATTATATGTACAAACTTAAATTGATTGTAAGTTGGTGTATTAAAAGAAGCTTGTCATTTGAGATTCCTAATTTTTCCTTATAAAATGTCCCTAATATGCAACAACCTAATAAAAAGTCATATAGAAATGGTAGAGCCAGCCCCAAGAAAAAGAAAATACAATCCACACACAAAGAATAGCGAAATCGACTACATGTCTGCACCTTTAGACTCTAGTAGCGGATATATGTATCTATACCCATGTAGAAGAACAAAAGCTGATCTGTTGAAACATTTCCCAATTTACAAGAGCTACAAAGCTGGAAGTCAAGTACCTATAAAACTGGGCGGAGGTGCTGATCATTCTGGTGGCCATTGTGAGTTTTCTGTTTCCTACGATGACGGTAAGTCATTTATTGTTTTGAAAACCTTGATTGGCACCTGTATGACCCAAGGAGAACGAGATTACAGTGTTGATTTGCCCCAAAACATGCCTGGAGGAAAGGAGCTTTTTACTTGGACTTGGATCAACAGGATTGGAAATATAGAGTTTTATATGAATTGTGCCGATATAGAAATTTTATCTAGTGTCAATCCGAATTCATGGTATTTGGAGAGCCCAGAGCTGTTCATAGGAAATTTGCCGGGCTTCCCAACTATGTCATCATTTAGAAGTGGGGACAACTGGACTGGTCCATCATTATCAAAATAGACAAATTAAAAGCATTGGAATACCAAATTCCATCGTAAGGCCTATGCCTAACCATATTGTCGAGCCTTCGCCTACTCCAAACCCTGTAAAACCAATTCCTATACCTATCAGACCAACACTGAGTCTACTCCAGTCGATCCAACCCCAAATAAATGTGTTGATGGAGTAAATCAATGTCATGGAAAAGATTTCAAGGCTTGTGTTTTCGGTAAATGGGTTTATAGAAAATGCAAGGCTAATCTTCAGTGTCGAGATGTAAGTAATTCGATTGCTTGCGCTTGATTTTATTAAATTTAACTTATTATTGAACTATTTTGTACTTGATTATTTTTTGATAAAAAGTTTGATCCTAATTTTGAACTTTTTATATATTAGATGGTAAACTATATATAGCTCAATTAAAATAGAGTATCAGCTTTTATAAAGAGATACATAAATTACTTAGAAAAATATTGTTGAAATGACCGAAATCTTATTTTGGGCAATTAAAAAATCTACGTCATTTGAAGCCAAAATTTAACTTCTTTTTGAATGAATTCGATAATTATAGGAGGAGGTATTGTAGGCCCAGCTCTTGCGATAGGATTAAGGAAACTAGGATTATCTGTAATCTTAAATGAAGCATGATACCTTTGTTGAAAATGGTTGTGGGATTAATAACTCCTAATGGCTTAAGAATGATATCGAAATATATCGATAATGAAGTGGCTGATAAATTATGCAACGAAGGATCTATTGCTCAAGGTCTTAGATATTATAGTAGCAATGGAAAATTTATCCTTAATAAAGATTTTGCTTTTGAAGAAAGATATGACTATCCTTTTGTCAGAATTAAAAGACATACTTTAAGAACTGCCTTAATAGAAAAGGCTCTAAGTTTGGGTGCAAATATGAGTTATGTTAAAAGGTTAGACGTTGTGAAATCTATAAGTGATAAGATATTAGAGAGTTCCGAGCAAAGAGGAACTCGAAAAAATTCAAATTAAAAATTTACTATAAAAGATATAAAGTTAAAAATTAGTATGTTTATAGATACAAACCTTCTGCATCAATTAGACTTCTCTATCTTTCGGGTAACTTCGGGATACCATTCATAAAACCTTTAGCATTAAGCTCCTGAATTGCACTTTCAAGCTGAATTTCTAGTTCATGCCAATCATCATAAATGTTTTCTTTTGACTTTCTCTTTAATTACCCAAAACAATCGAAATCAGGTGCGCTAATATCAGGGATATAGGGAGAATGATCCAAAAACCGAATATTTTCATCAATAAAATACTGCTTTATATGATTTGATTTATGTGGTCAGCATTATCATGTAATATTATAGATACCTCAAATTTCTTATCAGGTAACCATTTGTCTAATAATTCAACTAGGAAGTTTTTATAGACATCTGAAGTTACAGTCTCTTTAGGAGCACAGAACTTCCAATAAGCAACATCTTGAAAATACATTGCAAATAGTAGCATTATTTTTTTTCATATTTAGATTGAAGTACAAATTCAGTTGGGTCTCTATTCTTATTTCTCCAAGATCGAATCTGGTCACGTTGGGGTAGCATGTATAAAGACACCCAAGTTCCATCTATTGCCAAAGTTCGATTAATTAAGTTATTTCGTCTCGATAAGAGTTGCATATTGTTTTTACATGCTAACACTCTATGTTCTCTTTATCATCCGTGAGAAAATGAGGTACCCATTTACTTAATACTTTTTCATTTGTAAATCTTCTGTTAAATATTGAAATACTGTTATTTTACTACAATTTACCCGCATGGAATGTTCGAGGCAAGACCAGATTCTAGTTTGGGCCAACAATTCTGTAATTTCATCTATTAAGTTTTCTTTCTTCGAGACATCACTTGTATCGCCTCCTCGGCTATCTTCGCCCACATTATAGCATCTCTTAATCTTATTAACTAAATGTTTGACTGTATTTAGTTTATAGGCACTATTTCAAACTGATTCAACTAATTCTTTATGAATTATCCCAGAACTGTGACCCAGGATTAGGCCAAATTTGATGAAAATCCGCTGTTCTTTATCTGAAATTGAATCTTTTAGTTTTTGCAAGCTATTCATAATAATATTCCAAATATAATTATTTATAAATAAAGCTTGTAGTATATATAAACCAATTTAAAAGTTTTGATATTATTAAAGGCGTAATTAATCAAACTTCGAATGCCTCTTTGTGCGGAACGCCCTAATATGGGACAAAATTTTTGAAGCCTCGGTTATAATTCTAGAATATTAGTGATCATAATGAAAATAGGTTGAGGAAGCAACTAAATTGGTAAGAAATATAGCTAAGAGTTATTTTATGGATAGTAAAGTTGATAAATACATAAATTTATTTTCATTCTTACTATCTTATTCATCCAAGAAACTAAAATTCCTCGATCAATTAGAATAGAATTATGTTTCAAAAATTTTGTGCCATATATACCACTTTTACAGATAAGGCTACTTTGGAAGGGGATTTTTTATTTGGATGTGACGGAAACAAATCCAAAGTTAAAGAGAATTTTTTTGAACCAAAGCAGATCGAATATATTGGAATGTCGATAATACTAGGCGTATCCAAAATCCTAAAGACCATGAAAGATGAAAGGTATCTGAGTATATTTAGAAACAAAAAGAAAACATCGGATCAGTTAGAGTAAGTCGAGACGAATGTGTATGGCTCTTCCAATTTAAAGAAGACATGGAGCCTAATAGCTGGAAAGAATTGGATTTCACCAAACTTGATGGCTTCAAATACTTTACTGAAGAATTTTACTCTCCTGTTCCTGAAATTGTGAAAAGTACGAAACACTGCTTGAAAGTTGGGCTGTTTGATTTGATTGATTAGACCGATTGGCATTCAGGGAGAGTATGCTTACTTGGCGATACTGCCCACCCCATTCTCCATTCTTAGGACAAGGGCCCAGTCTTAGGTTAGAAGACGTCGCTCGCTTGCTAAACTTACTTAAAAAGCATAAGATTGGAGATGGAAATGGATCAAGTCACAAGATATCTTTAATGTTCAAAGAAGTGCAGAATCAAGGACAGAAGAGAACCTTGAAAATGGTAAAAAAATTCTAGAATCATGGGGAAAATCAATTATACTGATTATGGAATTGGAACTTCTTTAGTTGCCCTGGGCATAAATCTTTTGGTGAACATTTTTGGATTGGCTTTGATTCAATTTATAGTTATGATCTTGATTCAGTCAAATAATTGGAATCGCTACTTTAAAAGCTTTATTTGATCAAAGTTTTTACTTTTGATCATGTTTAAATTAAAGAAAGACTTTCTGTGAAACTTATACAAAATCGTATAGGTAATAAAATTCTTGATCACTTAAGTGTATTTTGTAAATGTACTAGCCTTTTTTGTTTTTCTATCAGAATCTTTCTTTGGATGTTAACCCCAAACTGAAATATACACAATTTATAGACGCGTTTCCCCGTTACAGCCAAACAATATAATTACCCAGGATGAGGATATGGCACTTTATTCCCATTTTGATTCTCTTCTTAATTCAACCAAATTTATAATGATTATTAATCAACCAATTATTGGGGACTACTCTGAACGAAAATAAACTCCTATATGATACATTATTTGCATGTACTAGCTTTCAAGAGATTTGGTTTGCAAGTGGTTCCACTGCATAAAGTTTTATCTGATGTGGATAGTTTTATCGATATAACTGTTTATGGCAGAAGAAATCAGGTTTGTGATCTGATTGTTTACAAACATCTAACATGTGTGAAAATATACTTTTATGATTAATTTGTGTATAATCACTATATTTCCGAAATAAAAGTTTATTTGTAAAATGGAATTTCCTCAACCATTTTCAATTGGCGACGATGTAATTTAGCCGATAAGCCATGCTTTGTATTTATCAGTTCTATTTCTTCACGTAAAAGAATATATAAACGTAGGGTCTAGAAGTTAACTAAATAAAATAAATGCACCTCCGTATTCTGCGCTTATGCGGGTCAACGATTTACTGGTTTGAAACTAACGGTTTTCGCATAAATTGTTCCATTCCAAATAATTTTATTTTAAACAATGACCGTAATGACTTTAATGCCAACAGACCCCAATGAAAACCTCAATATGGTCCATATGGAAGTCAAAAGGATATATAATGAACCTAAGGAAGAAGCAATTGAAATGCCAATTGAAAATAGAAAATTTATTAACAAAATAGTCTATAGCTTGTACAGATTGTTTAAGAATATATCGCTCTTTATTACTCAAACTAAGCTTATTTTCAGTTCAAAGGTAACCAATAACTCTATTATGTCAAAGAGAGATGCTACTAATAATTTGGATAGTCAAGCTAAGAAATACTTGAATGATAATTTTTTCTCTACTTCCAACCTTTTACAAATCTTATTCCTCAGGGCCAACCCCACCTTTAAGCTATCAAAATCTTTAAAACCTAAGCTTACAAAGAAGACATTAGTATTGGATTTAGATGAAACTTTAGTTCATTCCACTTTATACAATTTGAAATGTCCCGATTATACCATAGAAGTCACGAAAGAAAAGCGAGCTTGTCTGTATTATGTATATAAAAGACCTCATTTAGATATATTTTTGAGAAAGGTATTTTAATTATTTAAATTCGTAGGTATGTGACTGGTTCAATATTGTAATTTATACTGCTTCTATGAAAGAATATGCAAATTCAATTATGGACAACTTTGTTAGTGAAGGTCATATAATTTCTAAACGCTTTTATAGATCTGTAATATCCAATCAACTTATCTTTAGGCTTGTATTCAAACTCCATTGGGATATATCAAAGATCTATCTCTTGTAGATAACGATCTGTCGAATGTCATGTTATTGGATAATTCTCCGACTGCTTTTACTATGAACAAAGGTAATATAAAATTATTCATAGTTTTAGATAATGGTATACAAATACCCACTTGGACAAATAACAATATAGAAGATGAAGCATTATTAGATTTGCTCCCATTTTTAGAAGGAATGAGGTTTGTTAATGATGTTCGCTCTATTCTTTCATTCAGAGAAATATAATAATCTGTTTTTGTAAGCTTACTATTTGTTAAAATAAACTCTGATAAGAGTTTGATGTTATTTAACCTTTTAAGGTCATAAACCAGTTACACGTTACTTATTCTGTTGAATTTAGCTTTGTTTAATGGAAATGCGGCACCCACTAATAAGAGTCACCGACATCTCTTGTGATAAAGGAGTGTACTAAAAATAGGTGTGATGTGTTAAAGAAGGGTCACGAGGCCAAACAGTTGGCTCTATTTAAGTGACTTTGGAGTTTCAATAAATATCAAGCTTTTAGGAATTATGCAGTCAACTACATATTCGAATAGCCTAAAGTAGATGAAGTGTATTTTATGAAACAAATAACAAAATTGATGTCATTTTTGAAATTTACATACATTTTCACAAATCCTTTCCATCAAGTTCTAAATTCTCACAAACCGAATTCCAAACTTGAAATTTTTGTCCATGATTGAAAAGCAACAAAATGAAACCATTAGCAACGAAATAATTAGTAGAAGACAGCCAATAAAAGAATCCAAAGAAAAGAGCGATTATTATATAACATCTAAATCTAATGTGGGTCTTTCATTAAAAAAGATTGAAGAAAGATTTGAAAAATCAAAGTAACTACAAAAATTTGATACAAAAGATTAAATCATATGACTTTGTATGGCATGGGAATGTCTTTAGAAAAACTTATACAGATAACTATTATGTTTAAGGATAAATATCCAAATACTACTTGTATTTTCAGCACTTATACTACAAATTTGATCGATGATGTAATGGATCTAGAAGTATTTCATTTATCTTTATGTTTATAGACATTTGATACCGAGTCTAGAAAAAGACAAAGTTCGTGTATTAAAGTTCTGATATCTAAAAGCTTGAAATAAATTCTTTGAAGAACCTTTGGTAATTTTATTTTGATAATGGAAATCCTGAACATTAAAAGATTTAATCCAAAGCAAACTACCAAAATGAATCAATCCGAATCATCCCAACTAGAATCCAAATCCGACTTATTGTTGTATTGTTCTTCTAAACCATCATTTCTTTGAGAATTCCGAGCTATGGCTTCGATAAAATTGTTTTCAGCAACCCAATTTTTATAATGGCTTTTTAAGACAAAGCCAGGATAAGCGGGAAGGACTTTTCTGCTAATAAATGAGAACCTTTTACCATATTCCAAAACAGCCTAAAAGAATTGAAATAATCATATAATACTTCAGCAAGAATCTCTTCTTCTGCCAAGGTCAAATCTTTTTTATAATGAAGATAATAATCCTAAAAATAAACATTAGGTATACTTGGATGGGATTAGAAGGCGATCTTCTGCTCTTGAGGTTTTTGAATCTGCCCTCGATTTGTTTATTAGTTTTTATAGGAAGCATATGAGAACGAATACTGTTCCAATCATCGCCAAATCTATGCAAACCAAGCAAAAGCAATCTAATATTTAAAATCAACAAATTTACTTGTCTTCTGCTTCAAGAAATTGAACTCTGGTTCTAGGTATTCCTAAAAACATATAAAGAAGCTGTGTACCTCCAACCATTTTGATCTTTAACTTAGGATTAAGAATGGGGTCACATATACGTAGAAAATGTAATATTTCTTTGGGAAGAGTAATATAAGAATCATTATTAGCTAAAAATAAATTAAAATCAACAAAATACCAGCTTCGTCATCTTTAGCTTCCAACTTAAAACCAAGTATAGAAACCTCCAAATCGGGGTTTGAAAGTAACTTTCTAGGTTTATGCTTCAACAAAAATCTTTTAAATTCTGCGACCTCTTTAATTTTATCAGGATTGCTTCTCTCTAAAAATTTGAAAGACTAAATATATACGCACAAGACCAAAAGTACAATATAGGTACTCATCATAATGAGAAAATAAATAAGGAAGGATTAAAGCACCAGGAATTTCAGAAAATGAAAGCATATGATAACCATTATATCTTTTCCTGGATGCTACATGGGATTGATGAATCTTTTTCTAAAATTTTAAAAAATAGCATACGGCTTGAGCTTTCCAATATAAAGATGTATCAGATGAATTTCCATGTAGAAAAGAAGACAAAGCATATGCTTGAATGACAATTTGCATATTCTAAAAATAAACAAAAAATATAAAACATCTTTTTGTTGTTCTCTAATCTTACGAATGACATCAAGGTCAAACAAACAACTAATTAAATATAAGTGAAATAAAGTTTACCTTTTATCTGAACATACCATATTCTTTGTTTTAATCTCATTTGGATCGCGAGTTCTTGAATTCTGCATGTTTTCCTCATATAAGCTATCTATTTCTCTTTCTAAAGATAAACTCAAGAAACTAACTTGAAATTATAACACCAAAATCGTCTCTATATTCTTCGCGTGTTTTATCATCGTTGCTGTCTAAAGGGCAGGTAAATTCTGTGTCATCATCATCGAGATTTCCATCAAAGTACTGTTCTAAACTAATTTCTTCAGAATTAGGTTCTTTCTTGATAATCAATTTCTTAGGTGTAATTGGATGTGTAATTTTATTATCAATAGGTGTAGAATACGGGAGATAAATAGTTTGAGGTAGTAATAAATTAGACGAGCTCTTTTTTGTTAAATTACTAGGTGTACTAGTAGAATTTTTACAGAGTTTGACTTTAGGAGTCTCCAAATATAATTCATCTAAGTTTAATCTTTTAGATGGAGTAAGTAAATCATTATTCTGAACTTTAGAAGATGTCGGTGTTGTATTCGAAGACTGAACTGGATTAAAGACAGAGCAATCACTAAATAGGCTTTCAAAATCGTAGTCCGCTATGGTTTCATTATTGATATTGGTTTGGTCTCCTAACAAAAAGCTTGACATACTGTCCATGTTTAGCATTCCAGGGTTCATATCAAAAGGATTGACACAGAATTGATTGGTATTCATAAAAATATTAGAAAAGTCTAAATTCAAGGTATTATTGGTATCTATAACTGGAGGGATGTTATTAGTGGTGACTTCAACATGATTTGGAGTTTCAGTTTGTCTATATTTTTCATTGTGCTGAGACTCTTCCAACTCATAAAATATAGTGGTTTCTTTAACCAATGACCACCTGGATCTACATTCGCTCGCACTTCTTTGACTTTGAAAGAAACGAAACGAAATACGATTCCAATCTATTTCATCATCACTCGAGTCTTTCGAATTCCACATTTGCACAGCTTTAATGAGCAATTTATCTTCCTCACTTTTCCATTTACCCTTCCTATAATTGACCAATTCTTCTCTAGCCTTAATCAAACTCAATAACTTTTGACTTGAATCTAAGTGGATATCCCTATCTGCATGACCAAGCTTCTTTGCTATCTCTATGATGTCATTTGGAAGCGTTTCTGGGTTGTCTTTTTTACTCGAATCGGTGCTGGTTTTCATTTTTCAATAATTTTATTTGCGCCTTTGTGGTAAAAATATCGTCATAAATTAATCGCGCTCGCGTCTTGTTATTCTACTCTCATAAAGATATGAAATCGATATATTTTATATGCATACAAACGAAATAAATAATTTATGTATTTAATAAACTTGCTCTGATTCTCGCTAAAACTTTTCAATAAGTCAAATTGACCTGAAAAATATCAAAACCTCGAAAAAACAATTATTGAAATTTTAAAGGAATTATATAGGTCTATCTTTAGGATGAGGCCCACATGGTTCCAACATGCTCTTAAAAATATTAAATAAACTAAACTAAACTACTTCTAAAAGATTATATCTAACAACGGCGGTAGATTCTCCTTCTGCAATTGCAGTATAGTTAAGCATATTACTATTAGATATAATTGCAGCATATGTATCTCTTAATTGGTGTGAAGCCCATTTACTAAAAAAACAATTATGGATCAAAAAATACTGTTTCGTTATATCGGCGTTTCCGGTTCCTGTATACTTAGCATGCACTAAAATAGTTATTAGAGTTATAATTACAATGCTCAAGTTGGCTTTCAAATGTCATTCTATCCTATATTCGTTAATATGATGTCGAGGTTACCATTTTGTTTCAGCTAAAAACTTCAATAGAAGATATCAAAGTTTGAAATGAATAAAGAAGAAGCAACGAACAGTTTTATCACCGCAACTGGATGCCAAAAAGAAGAAGCAGAATTTTATTTAGACTCCGCTGATTGGGATATGAATGTAATAAAATAGCTATTTACTTTAGGCAGCATTGAATACCTTTTTCGAACAAGATTTTTCTACTCAAGCTTCATCTTCAAAGTAAAAGCCATAATTTACTAACACTTTAAAGTATCAGATCTTTTGATGAGATAAATAAAGAAAGAAAAGAATTTGATAATAAAAGATACGTCGGCGGTGGGAAATCGTATTGATTTGATTTTTACCTTTAGAGGAATGATGGTTGAATTTCCTGAAGATGAACCTAGAGAAACCAACTCTTTGATTGATTCCATTTTATCTCAAGCATCAAAGCCACCAACAGAACCAGAAATTTCTAGTTCTAACCAAAGGCCTTCGTTTTTTAAAGGAAAAGGTAGTGCAAAATATTTAGATATTTTAGGTGCTTCGTTAAACAATCAAGCCATTAATGAAGAAGCAAAAGAGTCTGAAGTAAACATTACTCATTAACATATAGGAACAAGGAGAAAGTTTACAAAGAACTATTACTTTATGGCAAAATGGTTTCAGTATTGAAGATGATTCAGGAAACTCTCAATTTCATTCCTACGACACAGATGAAGGAAGAGAATTTCTAAAAGCAATAGAAAGAGGGTAAAAAAAATATTAATATTATAGAGTTGCGCCGACCAAGTTATTAAACATTAAACAAGGTCAGCAAGTTGAAATTAGATTAAAGAAAAAAATGGATGAAGAATATAGAGAACCACTTAAACCAGCATATACTGCTTTTAGTGGCTCTGGTAATCGTCTTGGAAGGTTTGTTTATGTGTTTTATGTTTAGTGTTACTGCTAGTACTTATACTTCTAGCACTACTGTAGAAGAGAAAGAAGAGAAGAAGATCGAAGTAGATGAAAGTCAACCTGCTACAAATATTCAAATAGTATTTCTGGACGGCAAAAGGTAATTTTTATTTCCTAAAAAATATAGGGTCAAAATAAGAATAAATATGGATCATACAATCAATGATATCAGAGATTATCTCACTAAGTATTTTACATACAACTTATTTTAAGTAATTATATGTTTGAATCTAATTTTACTCTTCAAACTAACTTTCCTCCTGCTATTTTGAACGATTCTGATACAATCGAAAAGGCGAAACTCAAGAACTCGGTGGTTATTATGAAAAAGGTATAATTTTAAACAATAGCTTTCGATGAAAATATGATTTAATTTTCATTTGTCAATTCTTTCTTATTTTCCTTCAGATATGATCTAACAGCCCTTTCGACTATTGACGGAATCACAAAACCAGATTCAGTGATTTCTTTAATAAAAGGATCGACAATATCAAACCAATATTTGTCTAATTCGGATCTAAACAAACTCTTAAATACTATATCAATAGATATTTGATTGTATCTAAAGTTGAGATGTGGGATTAGGCCAAATAAAACGAATATTTTATCCAAAATAGCTTTCTTTTTCTCTGCACCTTGATTCAAATCATCATTCTTGCGATACATATTCATTATTTCATGAATATAAGCAAGTTTTGGGTAAAGACCATAAATATGAAGATTAGTAATGAGGTCGTAACCAAAATCAGCATCTGAGAATAAATTGACCTTCTTGAATATAATTTTTGTTATCGCCAATCTTTCATCTAAATCTTTTCGTCTCCATGCTGCAAGTAATTCTTTACAAATCAAAAGCTCTTCTTTATTTTTAATAGAATTAAGCAATTCAAACATTTTAAGATTAATATTGACAGGTACTTCTGTTGCTCTCGGCGTCATTAAAATCACTTCCTTGTATCTTTCATAAAAATCAAGAGATACTCCATTAGGTGGTGTTTCATTGAATTCAAGAGGAGTTTCTTTAATTGTAAATTTCGGATTAATTGGAGATTTTGCTTTTGGTCTAAAAAGGATTCTAGTCTTAGTTGCTATAAAAAATATTAATAAATAAAAACAAACTTTTCCAAACCAAATTGATCTTATTGAAGCTAAAACTTTTGATTTGTGCACTTATTAGTTTATTCATTGGAGAAAATGAAAATTATATTTTTGTTAATGAGCTCATGGTCTTTTTATGTATCCGACTCAAGATTGGAAGATGTAAAAGAAATAAAGGGAATTAAGATGAAAATAACAGCACAGAAAGGTAAAACATTCATATAATATTTGATAGATTTCAAGAAATTCAATTTTGAATCTTGCCTCATTCTCCAATTTAATCTCAACAATTACGTATCCCCAAATACCCTAATATATAGTTCCAATTCTGCATTAGTGGTAAAGTGAAAGAAATTCAAGAGTTAATCAAAAATATAGATATAGAATATTCGATAAGTTTACAAAGAACAACCGAAATACCTAGTTATAAAATACGAAATGTGTTCAATTTCATCCTCAGAGAAAGCTCTTTAGTTGATTTCAAACTTAATTATAAATTCCCTAATTATTATAAGAAGTGTAAGAAACTTGATATCAACATACCTTCTTACCAAAATCGTAGCTTTAATGATCAACTAGATCCTTTAACTTTAATTGAACTTTGGTTATCTGATTCTCTGAAAATTAACTATCTAATATTTACTGGATTCGAATCATTACCTATAAAATTAAATATCGATGGAAAGATGAAAGTAATACATAATTTTAGTTAATTTAATTTTTAGATTTCCATAGAATCACTGTATCTTCCGCGTATAATGGCAGAACTGTTTTGACATATATAATTTTTGATAATATATTTTTTAATCATTTGTATTCTTATTATTTATGGATTGATGATATTGACTTATTTTTAAGTTATATAAAAAATATGTTGTGATACATTTAATATTCTTCAAGGTCTTCGTATACTAAAATAAATGGCCTTTAAAGCTTCTTTTTGCATAAAATCATAGATTATTTTACTGAAATCATCTTGTTTTTACTATTTTAAAAATAAAAAATTTATTGACTTAGGATTTATGCTATTTCTAAGTCATTTAGTGAAAATAAACTATGATAAATATTATTTATTTTATATATCGACTGTGTATTCTTCATTGTATAGTTTTCAATTTTTAGAGCATTTTGTGAATGTCAGCAATAATCATAGGAGGAGGAATAATAGGCCCAACATTAGCGATAGGACTGAGAAAACAAGGTTATAAAGTGATATTAAACGAAAAAAACAATAAATTAGAAGATATGGGAGGTGGAGTAAGTGTATCACCTAATGGAATGCGTATGTTATCGAAATATATCGACCCTAATTTACAAGTGAAAATTCAGACTCTTGGTTGTGAAATTTTAGGTACGAAAATATATAATCATGAAGGAAAAATACAGTTATCATTCCAGTCAAATAATAAGGAGAAACATGGGTATCCTTTGATTGGTATTAAAAGATACGATTTGCAACATTTATTATTGGAACATGCTAATGAATTAGGTGTTGATATTAGATATAATAAGAAACTTATCGATATGAAACAAGAAGGAAACAAAATCAAAGCACAATTCTCCGACTCTAGTGAGATTGAAGGGGATGTATTATTTGGTTGTGACGGCATCAAATCTGAAGTCAAAAAGAGATTAAATAAGCTAAACAACATTGAAGAAGCGCCTAAATATACCGGCTTATCAGCAGTATTAGGAATATCAAATGTGATTGATAAAGTTACTGACGATTCCGACTTCAAAACGTTCAAAAACGATATGACCGTAGGCTCCTACAGATTAAATGATAAAGAATGTTTATGGTTTTATGTATTTCCTGCTGAAATGGAAGCTGAAAGCTGGGGTCTGGTATCCATGTCAAATTTAAAAGAATGCGACTATTTGACATCAAAGTTCTACGAACCTGTGCCTACTTTGATTAAAAATACTCATCGATCTTTGAAGATTGGTATTTCTGATATGAAATCAGTTGCACCGTGGTATCATGGGCGTGTTTTAGCTATGGGTGATGCGGTTCATCCTATTTCACCTTTTTTGGGCCAAGGTGCTAATATTGGGTTCGAAGATATTGCTACATTATTACAATTATTAAAAGTCCATGATATCTCTCCTGATAAGTTAGGTTCTAAAGATTTGAAACCTATATTTGAAACATTTCAACAAAAAAGAAAAGAAAGAGCTAATTGTTTATTAAAAGAGTCGAGGTTGATGGGAAATATAAGATTTGGAAAAAGATCATTTAAAGATTATATAGCTTCTTTAAGATTGAAAGCCAAGACCAGATTGTTGGGTTATTCCATTTTTGATGATCTTTATTCTTTTGATTTAAAATAAACTTTCTAAAAAGCAAACGAAAATATATTAAAAAAGCGAGAAAACTAAAGATTAGAATGAAAATCGAGATCGGAATCGAGAACAAAACGATCGAAAACTATTTTCAAAACATCCTTGACCGTTTTGACGAAATAAAACTTCACTTCATCCAAAACTAACTGCGGAAGTTCCAACTTATTGATATCACGCTTATTTCTATCTGGTAAAATGATTTTTCTAATTCCTGCATGATGAGCCGAGATAACTTTTTCTTTCACCCCGCCTACAGGGAGGACTTGGCCTCTCAAAGTGACCTCACCGGTCATAGCTAAAGAAGGAGGCAATGGATCTTCAAGAAACAGAGAAACTAACGCACAAATCATAGCAACCCCAGCAGAAGGGCCGTCTTTAGGTGTAGCTCCTTCTGGTAGATGTAAATGAATGTCGTATTTCTCCATCAATCGGATGTCAGCCTTAGATGTAATTCCTAGTTTATGCGCATGTGCTTTGACCCAACTTAGTGCCAATTGTGCGGACTCTTTCAAAACTTCGCCTAATTTTCCAGTTAAAATCAACAGCCCTTTACCAGGAGAAAGAGAAGCTTCGATAAACATGATTTTACCAGTACCAGAACCGGTATAAACTAAACCAGTAACAACACCAGGCATAGGAATTCTTTGTGATAATTCATTTTCGTATTTTGGTTTTCCTAATATATCTGGAATATCTTCTACCGATACTTTATTGTCATATTCTACTTCGTTTTCAACCTTATTCGTATAGCCGATAGCTTTAAACCTGCATATTGCCGCTATTTCTCTTTCTAAAGACCGAATTCCAGACTCGTGAGTATAATTAACAATAACATCTAAAAGTACATCTTTATCCATTAAAACTCCGTGATCTTTAAGTCCATTGGATTCTATTTGTTTAGGTAGTAAATGTGTTTGAGCTATAGTTAACTTTTCATGGATGGTATACCCAGATAATTGAATAATCTCCATTCTATCCAACAAAGGAGCAGTGATGGAATCGATACGATTAGCTGTCGCAATAAATAGAACCGAAGACAAATCGACTGAACAATTAATATAATGATCGATGAATGAAGAATTTTGTTCAGGATCCAAAACTTCCAACATAGCAGCTGAAGGATCACCATGATGAGCTTGTGTACTCATTTTATCGATTTCATCTAATAAAATAACTGGGTTATTAGTTCCACATTTCTTCAATGCTTGAATGATCAATCCTGGCATTGCGCCTACATAAGTTCTACGATGGCCACGGATTTCAGCCTCATCTCTCACTCCACCTAAAGAAATACGATAAAATTTCCTACCCAAAGCATTAGCGATCGATTTGCCCAAAGAAGTTTTACCAACCCCAGGTGGGCCACATAAGCAAAGTATTGGACCTCTCATATCTTTTCGTAATTTACATACTGCTAAATATTCTAAGATACGCTTCTTCACTTTATCTAGACCGAAATGATCATCATCTAATTGTTTCCTCGCCTTTCCAATATCTACTATATTCGAAGTCGATATATTCCACGGGATCTCCAATAACCATTCTAAATAAGTTCGAACGACTTGATAATCGGCCATAGATGGTTGCATCTTTTTTAACCGCTTCAATTCACGTTGAAATATCTTATCTGCTTCTTCGCTTAATTTCATAGATTTATATCTCTTGTTTAATTCTGATATATCGTTATCTTCATCATCACTTTCATCATCTTTTTTCTAAATGATTATAAAATTGAGTATACCCTACCAATACCATGTCTAATCATACTTCGTTCCGGTTTCGCCATCTTCAATACCTGAAATGATTAGTTGATTTTGGATACATTGTTTTGCATTTCTAATAATTCGATAGTTTTCTTAAATCGATATTTCAGATTAGTAGATTGTAAAATGTCCATCTTTTCCTTAAAATCAACTTCAATAACTGAAGTGATCAAATCTGCTAAGGATGAAGGTGAGGTTTCTTTGATAAGCTGGCTTAGTTGGGAGACTAAGGAATTGGGTAATTTCAATTTGGTTAATGTGGAAATTAATTGATTGGCTTCTTTCTTTAATTTCTCGTATAAGTCTTTTTCTTCCATACTCATATTTTCAGACTCTATTGAAGTTGTGTTATTTAGGAAGGATTACTTGTTTCTTGAATGTATTCTACTTCCACAACTCCTGGCTCATTTTCCTTGTTCAATATTTTGGTAACTTTAGCTCTAGTAACCCCTACAAAATATCAAATAACCTGGAAATACCTTCCAAAACAAAGAAATAGCCAGATTTAAACAAAGTAGACTTTCTCAAACTAATTAATTTACCAACACAAATAATAGTATTCATTAATTCCTCAAATTTCAGTGTAATTTCAACACTCTCACCTTGTTTTATTGGTGGTATAGTTATTGGTATACAAGCTAATTGTGGTTTATTCCCAGATTCTAATTCAGAAATTAAATTATCGATGAGTTCATCTTTCTCTTTATTCAATACATGGAGTCTCAATACCAACCCTGGGAATAATACTTTGTTTGTTAATGGAAGAACATTTAATTTCTTGCTTTGCTCTTTCATTCTAAAATTTGTGATTTTTCACAAGCTCCTCATTTGTGGCTTTCCTCAACCGAATTTCAGTGGTGCCACTTTACAAAAATAGTAAAATGGAATTAGCACTAGTTTAAAGAACAAAAACCATTATTAATGTTTCGAATGATATTTATAGTCTTTTTATGTATTTTTATAAAACCAATGATCGACTAAGCACGAGTTTTGGTTCTTGGTAATCGAGGCTGAATAAAGTCTAAAGATTTATTTTCATAGAAATAAATAAATACAACTCTAATCAAACTGACAAACAATTCTGGGAAGGCATGAGAAGATGATCCAAAAATCTTTCAACAATAACATTCAATTGCGCTTCCAACTCATTCAAATTACTACCATTATTAGAAGTTATCCATTCAGAATAAAATTTGATTTTCGGTTCTGTGCCGCTAGTTCTTAAAGTAAGAACAACTTGATCTTGATCCTTAGCAAATTTGAACGTGATCATTTGGGATGATGGTGAAACCGGATAAGACGGCCTAAAAAACTTATGTGGTTCATTAGAATCAAAACCAATAGTGAGATCTAAAACCGACAATACTTCCCATTCATTAACAGAGTTAGGAAAAACAAAATCTTTATGTTTATATTTAGCACTAGTTCCATTTTCGGACTTTCGTATATTGTTAAATATTGAATCAATCTTTTCCTTGCTTTTACAAATATAATACGAGTTATAATTGATATACCAACCATATCTAACATTCAAACCATTGAATATTACTCGTTGTAAATATCAATAAGAGCCGAATAAAGTGTTTTGTTCTTTGAATAAAGATGATTCGCATATTCAATAAATAAAACCAAGGCAGCGAGACCATCTTTATCAGGGATGTCAGTACCAAACATAAAACCTAAACATGATGGAGTTGAAATTACCAATAGCTTCTTCGAAACCAAACAATACAGATTTATTCACCGTTTTGTTGGTAAGATTTAGGGCCTCATTTCCGATCCATTTAAATCCGGTTAATGTTTTTAAATAAGTCCAATCATTATTACCATCTTTGTTATTCGTAACTTCAATCATTTTAGAAACAATATCAGTAGAAACGAGCGAACCAATCATATAATAAAAATGATTCTCTTTACCTAAAAACATAAAGAAATAGGATACGTCCCATATTTTTCTCTATAATAAAATGTGCAAATAATGTTGCTATTTGATTTCCTGTAAACTGTTTATACTCATTCCTTTTCAAATCAATTAAGTTTGAATTTACTTGTCTATTCGTTCTGCAAATGAAAATCTATCCGCATCCGGGTCGTTAGCAATGACAATTTGAGCATCATGATCTATAGCTGTTTTAATAGCCAAATCCATAGCGCCTACAATAACATAAATGAGAATGTGATCAACCTTTTTCTTCAGGATTAGGAAAAGGTAAAGTAGGAAAATCCGGATCAGGTTCAAACTATTTAAAAAATTAAGGATTTGTTTAGGGTGCCTGTTCTTTAACATAAAATATATCATTCTTTATGTTTCCCTTCTGAATGATTTGTTTCACAAAATTACCACCAACTCCATGAAAAGGCGAATAGACGAATTTCAGATTGGAAGCAGTAGCAAAATTCTCTTGTGCTCTCGATAAAATGATATCGAAATAACCATTCATAACACCATTTAATAATTCATCTAATTCGATAGGTGTTTGATAGATTTCGTTGTAATCACTAATTGATAACGATTCTTGAGTTTCATGAATAAGATTAGACATATTCTTACCATGAGGCTCTATGATCTAAAAAATACATTTGATTAAAAAGGCCAATACTTGACATCCGTTATTCCAATAACTTTACATAAAATAAATCATTTAAATGGGGCTTACACTTTGTATCCATTATCTTCTTTAGGATTCTATAAAATATGATGTTATTAAAGTTACATGCGATGCTGTGATCATGATACCACATTGTGCATTTAGCTTCTTAACAGAAAAAGACTAGACAAGAGTGAAATCATGGGAGAAATACAATAAGGGGAGTAGGGACTAATTCGTTGAATAATGCGACTTTGATTTGATAACTCTTAAAAACTAACGAGACTAAATTGGCATAATAAGAAGAATTATGTCTATTATCATAACCTATAACTACTACGATGCTCTTGAAAAATTTCTGAATCAAATACAATGATAATCCCTTCAATCAATTAATATTTTTTGGAGATACCATAGTGGCTTGTATTATCGTTATTTCATTATAATTTTTAAATCCAATATCCATTCTAGCCCTCAATCCTAAAATAATAACGTTAGAACAACAAATATACCAGCAGTACCAAATTTAATTCTCGGCAACATTAATTGAGTTAATTGGTCCCAATTTTTGTTATCAAATAAATCTTGCACTACTTTCTTGCTTTTTTCATTCTAATAAATTTTATGATATTGAAATTTACTTTGTCCAGACTTAACCATAGTTTTGTAACTTCTTTTATCGTGCTCATTTGTGTAATGCAAAAATGGAATTTTCTTCGATTCACTTGGCATTGATTAATAGGATTTAATTAATAAATAAAAGGATATTATCTATAATAGTTGAATGTCCATTTTAAGTTTTGGGTCGATTTTTGAGATCTACAACTCTAAAAAAAATATTCGTGGTGTAAAATGGTGATTATTTTAAATAAAGTTTTATTTGATTGATATAATGTACACAAAGAAACTGTCCAATAAGGTATATCTTTTACATTCAATAAATGACTCCGAGATTTTTAGCAAAAAATCAACCTACTTTCATGGTCTGTTTTCGACTATCTCAATTTCTGATTGATTTTTTTCGAAACAATGAAATTTGGAGCACATTTAACAGAAATACTTTACCCAGAATGGAGGTTCTATTATATTGATTATGATGGTCTCAAAAAGCGGATTAAGAACAAGCACAAAACTGAAGCCTACACGGAAGACAGTGAATCAAAATTTGTCAAAGCTCTAGAGAAGGAATTAGAAAAAGTGTATGCGTTTCAGAATATTAAGAAAGATGAGATTAATAATAGAATTAATCATTGTGAAAAGCAACTGCAAAGTGATATAGAGAAACAAACTAAGGAGGAATATATGCTTTCAAAATTGGAAAAAGAAATTAATCAAATTATACCGGAAGTTAACGAATTGGCTAAGTTTATTAGAATTAATTATACTGGCTTTCTGAAAATTATCAAGAAGCATGATAAACATACCAGTTATATTTTGAAGCCTATGTTTATGGTTCGTTTGAATTCGAAGCCTTTCTTCAAAGAAGATTTTAGCAATTTATTACTTACAATATCAAAACTATATCAAAAGATAAGAAACGATAATAATTCTTCCAAAACAGGCCAAAGTGTATCCGAAAGTTATTCTAGGGTAGTGGATAGCTTTCCTTCTCAATTGAACACCAAAAAGCAAAAGATAATTAAATATTGGGTCCATTCCGATAATGTTATGGAGTTAAAACTATATATACTAAAGTATTTACCGGTCTTAGTATCTAATTCAACTATTAAACCAGGTAGTAATAAGATGGATCCTAGAGTTTGGTCGATTTATTTGGATAATCAAAACTTTGAATTATACGATAAAAGAGTAGACGGAGATGAAAAATCGCAAGAAATCAAACTATTCTGTCTTCGTTGGTATGGTGAAGAAAATGGTTCCAATTCGGTAACTTTCGAAAGAAAGAATTATCATAAAGACCAAACTAAAGACGTTAATTCGAGAAATGAGTTTGTTTTGAAGGAAAAATATGTCAATTCATTTCTACAAGGCGATAAGGCTTTTATTGATAAGTATATTGACAAACTCAAAGACAAAGACAAATCGGGTACACAAACCGATAAATATGATAAATTGAAGGAGTTTATGATTGAAATTCAGGATACTATATTAGAAAAGAAATACGAACCAAGCATATTAATTTATGTTTATTTTTAGTGATCAGAACTTATTTCAATAGAACTCGATTCCAAGTCCCAGGAGAACCAACCATTAAAATCAGTTTGGATACAGAACTCACTTTCATCAGAGAAGACAACTTCAACGAAGAGAGAAGGGGTAACAACTGGAGAAGAAAAGATATGCAAAAAGTAGTTTATCCATTTGGAAATTTACCTTCGACGGATGTACATCGTTTTCCATTCGCTATTTTGAAAATACAATTAGATTCTGAAGAAGATGAAGATTTCCCTAAATGGTTGGATCATCTCATACATAATGAAATCTTAGAACCAGTACCCAGTTTTTCGAAATACGTTCATGGAGTAGCTAGTTTGTTGGATTCTCATGTCTCTTCTCTTCCTTTTTGGGTATTCTTAAATGTTTATTTTTAGCTTCCTCAAATCGAAAAAGATAACAAACCAGCACAGTTCACTGTCACAAGTCCATTGAATTTTTCGGGATCTAGCGTGAATTTATCAAAGCCCAAAATCGCCAAATCAGAATATGATGATATTAAAATAGATGTGTTTGGAGAACCAGAACCTCTCGAGCAATACAAGAAAAACATCTTGACCGAAAATACACCTTTATTAGCTTCAAGTTTTCAGACTCTTTCTTATAATACTTCTACTTCTAAAACCGATCAAAGCAAATCAGGATTGAGTAATATTGTTCAGTTATTCAAACCACCTACGAATAAAAGAATATTAATACCAGTTCGAGTAGAACCAAAAGTGTTTTTTGCTAATGAAAGAACATTTTTATCTTGGTTGAATTTTTCTATTTTGATTGGTGGTCTTGCATTAAGTTTATTGAATTTTGGTGATAATGTCGGTCAAACTTCTGGTTTAATTTTCACGCTCATTTCACTTGTCGTTATGATTTATTCGCTTTATATTTATCAATGGAGAGCTGAAAAGATTAGAGAAAGAGAGCCAGGTCCTTATGGTATTTCATTTTCATTTTTATTGTTATAGATGATCGTAACGGCCCTATAATCTTGATTTTCGCCCTTTTTTCGGCAGTTATTATTAACTTTTGGCTTAAGTACGAGTCTCTGTTTTAATTAAATCCCTGAGTTGCTTTTCAATTGTAAAATGCATTTTCCAAGTCTAAACTGATAAAACATATGAATATAATAGACCAATACAATTTGATGATATATTTGTGGTTAATTGGGCATTGATACTCTCGACTAAATTATAAAACAGATGATTCGTCATCTAATTTCAAAAACAAATAATTTATAAATAATAGCTAAGTTTTTTTGATATTATCTTCCAAATAATTCAATTTATTTTCGATATTTTGGACTAAACATAAACAAATATTGAAATACGAGTTTTAGTAACTTGTTCATTCATTGTTTGTAAATTGTCTTTCTAGAAAAATAAACAAGTTTGTTAAATACTATCTGATTCAAAGATAACGAAATCTAAATAATCAATTTCAAAGGAATTACTTTTTTAGAAAAGTCTTGTGGTGACTGAAATTGTTTTTCCTTTTCCATTGAAAAATTCGAAATTTACAAATTCGGAGTTTCAAAGTATAAAATCCGGTTTCAAATAAAAGTATAATTTAATGAAAATTAAGCACAAGAAGCGACTCTTTTTCTAGCATCTTTGGGGATCCAACCTTGCTCAACACCCAAGAAATAATCCCAATGAGGATTGATATGATCTTCCGTTTTGAAATTCCAAAAGAACCAACCAATTCCAGCCTCAAAAGCACTCATTTGTTTCTCCATAAAATTCTTCAAAAAAAATTTGTATTCAATAGAGAAATACTTATACTCATCTGCACCTTGACATGTACAAGTCTCACATGCTGCTGGTCCTGGTTCAATAACAAATGTCCCGTCATATCTTGATCCCATTCCGATTCCGTTAAGCCATTTACCGCAATCATTTGTTGCGAGAGAGAACTCGCCAGATATAGTCCAACCGAATTCTTTCATGCTCTTAACGATATCGGGCTTCCAAATAGAACAAGGAATGTCTGCTTGTTTTTCTCTAGGCATCTTCACAATATCCTTATTAAAGATCAAATAGTTATGTGTGTCTAATACTACGTTCTTGTATTTATCTTGGGGCATTTTCCCATGGAACTTTTCCATTCCAACAAATCCTTCATGATAAATCAATACTGGATTGTCTGATTTCAATTCTTTACGACTTTTCGAGTAAATATCCTTATAAAAGTCCATAGTATAATTGAAGTTAGTTTTCACGATAGCTGGTTCGTTTAAAACACCAAATAAGGTGACTACGTTCTTCCATTCTTTTTTGGAGAAGAATTTCACAGTATCCATATAAATCTTCTCAAATCGTTGCATATTCTTCTCGTTGTTTGTGTTAGTCTTGTTCAAGAACTCTATATTTCCCAATTTACCACTATGATTCCAACCGTTTTGAGATCCTGGTGCTGCATGGAACTCTACCATAACTCTGATACCGTATTTTCTAGCCCAACCAATTGCTTTGATCAAATAATGGAAAGAACCATAAACAAATGGCTCATCTCTATCGATATCAATTGCCCAATATCCTAAAGGAATACGAACATGATCTAAACCCATACTCTTTATCTTTTTAAAATCTTCTTCGGTTACAAAAGTATCATAGTGTTTTTTTAATACTTGTCTACATACTTCTTTAGTTAATTGCTTGCACATACTCCATTCATCTTTGATATTCTCTTCAATTGTAAAATTAGAATATAAACTTGGAGTAATAAACGGTTCGGTAACTAACCAACCACCAAAATTAACTCCTCTTATAGGTTGTACACCATAAGGAAACTGAGCTGATAAGATTGGAACATCAGAATTAGGCTGGGCATCATCTTGATAATTCTCTAATTTGAAATTATCGAATTCAGGTTTGGCGAATAAGTTGTCTTTCAATTTTGGGGTTTCCATAGTTCCAGCTACTGAGGTTTGCTTACCAAAATTCGGAACGATAAATAAAAAGAGAACTAAAATGGCTAATAAAATTAGAAATATGGTAAATAATGTTATTATCCCAATTTTGATGTATTTTTTCTTGTTGGTTTGCTCTTTCTTCATATAATTTTTTTGATCTAACTTCTTTGTATTTATTAATTTATATTTCACACATTGAAGTAAATGCATTTTTCATCTTTCATGCAAATTTTAGAAATTATGCATACATCTTGGTCTGTAGTTACGGGAAACCTTTTCTTCTTCGAATATATTTATATAACAGTTTCTTTTTAGCAATAGAATGAACTCTGAGTTTCATTTCATCTTCCAAACAATTGATAGTGTTTACATTTCCGACAAACACTGTAAATTTGTTAATTCAAGACAGTCACAATTAGATTATAGGAGTAAATAAAGACAATATCCATTTTATTATAATACTTAAATAAAATATTTATAAATTAGTGATGTTTTAGAATCCTAAATAATATATTACGCCGTTTCACGCAAAGAGGTAAAGGAGAAAATTAAAATTAAAAATTCATTGTGAGATATAAAAAAGATTAAACTTTGTAGTTTATATATGTGAACCTTCTGCTTTTATTACATCGCTCCATCTTTCAGCTAGCTGCTGAATACCATTCATATGACCCTTTATATTAAGTTCCTGGATAATTCTCTCTACTTGTAATTCCAACTCTTCCAAATTGTCATAATAATTTTCTCTTAACTTCCTCTTTAATTTACCAAAACAATTAAAATCAGGTGGACTTATATCTGGACTATATGGAGGATGATACCAAGTGCGGATTTTGTTGTCATCAAATAAATTCATTACAAGTTTTGAGTTATGAGGTCTTGCATTATCCTGTACAACCATAAGATACTTGAATTTCTTATCAGGTAGCCATTTTAGTAAAACTTCATTAATAAAGCCTATATAGACTTCTGAAGTTACTGTCTCTTTAGGAGCACAAAGCTTCCAATATGCAACACCATTATAATCCATTGCTATAATACGCATTCTTTTTCTCTGATAGTTTTATTGTGCTACAATTTGTGGTAGGATTTCGTCCTTAGTGCTCCAAAATCGAGACTGGTCACGCTGAGGTTGCATATATAAAGTAACCCAAGTTTCATATATAGCTAATGTTCTGTTTATTAGGGTTTTTTGTTTTGATAACTGCTTCAAATTATATCTAGATGCTAATCCTCTATGTTCTCTTTGTTCCTGNTACATGCTAATACTCTATGTTCTCTTTGTTCCTGTGTGAGAAGATGAGGAACCCATTTGCTCAATAATTTCTTCATTTGTAAATCTTCTGTTAAATACCGATAAACAGTAGCTTTGCTACAATTTACTAATATGGAAAGTTCGAGGCACGACCAGGCTCTACTTTGAGCAAGATATTCTTTGATTTTCTCAATTATATCTTCTTTTATTAAATGATTAGTTGTATCGCCTCCTTTAGTATCTTCAACGCAATTTTGGCCCTTATTAAACTTAGAAACCATATTTTTCACTGTATTATATTTATAGGCCTTTTCTCCTATCGTTTTAACCAATTCTTTGTGTATTATTCCCGAACTGTGGCCTAGAATTACTCCAAATTTGATAAATACACGTTGTTCTTTATCGGTTATTGAATTTTTGCAAGTTATCCATTATAGTAATTTAAACAAATATGCTTTAAAAATAAATCTTAATTTATAGAAAATATTATATATAAATCTTGGCACTAGATATTAATTTGCATATTTATTATTAATTAAAATTCGCTTACCTTTTTGCGTAAAACGGCGCAATATATTTAGGATCTAAAAAATATTCACTACTATCTTTTAGAATCCCAACGTTTGATAATGCTTCTAGATCTTAAATAGTGAAAAACAACAAATCGCAAATTAATTTTATCAGGTGCATCACTCTAGTTTAATGGTAAAATAATGTAAACAAATGAAGATCGGATACCATTTTTCTGCAATAAATACAAAAGTTTGAATTAGAAAAATATAGAAATTTAAAAATAAAACAAAATATCATTAATTTACTAAAATCGACTCCTTTTTATTTGATTAGCAAGATCGAATCACTGGAATTGAATGAATCAATTGCTTCTTTTGCGATCATAGTAAAATTGATAACATTCACACAATTAAAAGCATATAAAATAACATTAAGCATTGTATTTTATCTCTATTAAAGACTTGTTTTTTTTCTTACTTTGTATTTTTCATTTTACAAGATCAATAATTGCAATGAAAGAGATACTCCTTTAAAAATGATACAAAAACAGATCAAAAAACCAGATATACCACAAAAAATTAAGAAATGACGACCAACAGCTATTTAAGCAAGAATACTCTCCATTTACCAAGAAATCGAATTCAGATTTCACCAATTTCTTTGTTCTCTCAAGCTCCTGATTCATCTACAGGAACAAAGATGTCCACCCAGAAATCTGATATTCAAAATTTACGAAGCTTCTTCCTGAAGTATAAAGCCTCTAAATGCTTTTCTTACAGTACTGAGGAAGAAGTACCACAAGTTGATAACTCTAATTCTGAAATTAGTCGTTCCACCACCTTCAATATTTTTGAAGAGTTTACCTATGAGACTAGAAGTTATATGAAGAGTTATTACAGAAAGAATACCGAAATCTTGCTATGGAGGCAAGGTTTCGAAGAATTTGGATCTATATTATCGGATGGTAGTGCTTCTAGTAAGCTGAATTGGAATAAGAATATAGTAGTTTATTCCAATAATTTTGTTGGTCATGGTTTTGATGATCCTGATTGTATTGTAAAATATCAAGTTGATACAGATGGTAATTGTCAGGTGGGACAATTCAATGGTAATTCTTCTACCTCAAGTTCTGATGATGTTTCTCAGGTTGGTAGTAGAATCATTGTAAGCAGAGGACTCCAAGATAGAGCTGAGACTTCCTCTAATTGCTTGGCTAGAAAAAGTAGCATTGGTTCTTTACAATATGGGTCAGCCGAGCACCATAATGGTTCTGATTCGGAGGTCGCTTAAAGTGACTATGGTTTAGATGGTCCTAATAGTCCAGAGGTGAGACATATTGATACAGTTGATGGTCATCAATTGGAAGGATTTAATAATAATCCTACTGCTTCAACTTCTGGCTCCGAATTGCACGGTAACAAAAGAACTAGTTCTAGTAATGGTTCGCAAGAAAGCTCCAACTTTTCTGTCAAAACAAGGAATATTCACGCTTTGGAATGTGATTGACAGGAATTCAAAGTGATTCGTTGGACTTTTCTCAAAGTCAGACTTACAAAGAAGACTTTGAGGTTATTAATGTGCTAGGCCAAGGTACCTTTGGTAAGGTAGTAAAGGTGGTCAATAAGCTAACTGGAAAGTTATTTGCTTTAAAGACCTCTATAGGTCAAGATGGTCTCCTTTCTATGGAGAATGAGATTACCATTCTTTCTGGATTGAAGCATAAGAATATTATAGAAATGGTTCAAGTTATGGACTATGAATGTGAGGAAGCCATTTTATTGGAATTTATAGATAAAGGATCTCTTAACAAACATTTGTATGAAGAAGGTGCTATGGATGAATCAAGCTCGGCCTTCTGCATCAAACAAATCCTTGAGGGATTGATTTATTTTCACAACAATGGGATTGTGCATAATGATATTAAGCCTGACAATATACTGCTTACCAGTAAAGATGAAATTAAATTTAGTGATTTCGGTAATAGCATTGATACCAACAACGTAAGCGAAAAGTATACGTTGATGGGTACACCTGGTTATATGGCTCCTGAAGTTGTCCTGGAACAAGGAAGCTTTCTTGGTTCAAACATTTGGAGCTTAGGCTGTATGCTAGTTAAAATGTTGACGGGTGGGTAAAGAGGTCTTTTCTCAAATCAATTCCTGGTCTGGCTTCGTTGATGCTGCTAAGAATTGCGATTTCCTGGAATTGCCAGATGAGGCGGATAAGGATTTAACTAATTTTTTCATTAAATGCTTCAAAGAAGAACATTCTCGAAGAGCAACAGCAGAAGAATTGTTAGGTCATGTTTGGCTGACTAAGAATGTTATATTATAGGAAGAAAATAGAAGAAAGAGAAACTTATTATGATGAGACCATCAAAATATTTTTGTCTAACCAAGATAGTTCTAATTTAGTCGAGGTGAATAATGTTGAAAGTAATTGTAACAATATTGATTTTATAGGTGATAACTTGGAGTGTAATGATACGAAAGATAATGATAGGGAATCATTTACTGGTGTGAAAAACGAGGATAAAGTATTAAGTGGTCCGAAGAAGAAAGATAATTTACCAATTCTTACAACTTTAGGAGTAGGTAGAAAAAACGAAAAAAGTTGTACAAGTGTGCTCTAAATAGCTATTTTTAGAAGAGGGTTTTTTTTGAAAGAAAAGAATGTCTTTTTATAGACTAAAAACTTCCATTATTAAATGGTGTTTATTATCTGGGATAATATTTCCCATTTCATAATTCAAAGGGAATTAATTTTCCTTTGGTGCATTAATTGTGCACATAATTCTATTTTTAAATCAATTATAATAAAAAAATTGTCGTTTTACGACAAAGTGGAGAAAAGAATGTTGAAGAATTAGAAAATATTGATGAAAGTTGTGATAGTTTAATGAAAGATGATTCCCATAATCAATCCGATTTCCAAGAACATGATTTAGTTAATAAAGATTATGTTGATAGTAATAGAAGAGTGTGTGGTGATGTTATTATGAAGTTGATAAATGTATTCTCTATAAAAAGTATTATGACAAATTACATAGTGAAATTTTTGGCGAAAAAAAAGATTTAGGTTAATTAAGAAGTTGAAGAACGGCTACAACAAATTATTATCGAAAGTTAACAACCTTACAAGATTAGGTGATATTGTTAATAAGTTTAATAATTTCGAAATGATTGTTTTCGGTGATTTCAATCAAGTAGGATAGTCTGCTGCTATTTGGGCTACAGGATTACCTTTTTGATTCTGGCTTTATATTAAAATTGTTTTGTTTTTATTTAAAGTTTACATTTTTCAAAATAGCTTTCATCTTTAAAGTTATGTCGATAGCCATTTCATCTTTTTTGTAAAATACTTAAGAGTTATAGAATAATCATGTCAGGTATTTAAAAGTTTATTATAAAATTCATTTGGTATCTGTTTAATGAGATTTTATTTCGTCACTTTTGGAATTTGACAAAAATATAACGTGACAGATTTCAAAATTTTATCTAGTGTAGATTGAATCATATAAAGTACAAGAGATAGAACGACAAAAGTAGTATAAATAGATAGATAATGATTATACCTAATATTAAGTATATATACATTTTTTGTTTATTTTTTACTTCTTTATTTCTATCATTTAAAAAAATTCACAAAACCCAGCCATGAAAAACGAAAAACCCGCTTAGCTTTCATAAGCTCAAACCAGTTAAATAAAAGCCTTTAATTTTATTATAATAATACAAAATATACAATTTAACGATAATTTTATATTTTGGAAGATGACTATAATTTATGTGACATTTCTTTAAAGAGATAGAGTAACTTACAAAAAAATGGGACAACCATATTTTATACAAATAAAAGAAAAATTATTATATTTATATAAAAATATCTTAATTATATTATACGATTTTTTTTCAAAAATTATCAATTATAATAGAATGATCAACAAAATAATTTATTGGGTGTTACACAAAAAATGGGACAAAATATCCCTAATACTTTGAATATCTTCCATTTACTTTCACAACTTCAACAACACGTTTAAACATCGATTTTATCAACTTTTTTATAAAATCGGCTGACAAATTGTTCCAAATCAATTGTAATTCTATTTCTAGCTCCTTTATGTTGGCGAAGCTTCTTCCATTGAGTTGCTTTTTCATAAAAGACCAAATATGTTCGATGGGGTTCAAATAGGGACTCTGGCTGGGCCAAGCAAGAGTCTCGATTGATTTCTCGCCTAAATATTCTCTTACTACCTTCGATATATATTTGGATCATTTTCATGCTGAAACACGTAGTCAACAAGGCCCATCTTAGCAGCTGATTCTTTTAAATTATTAACTAATATGCGTAAATATTGATATCTACACATATTTCCTTGAATGAATACCAGAGTTCCACACCACAAGCAGAGTAGCATCCCCAANGCTGAAACACGTAGTCAACAAGGCCCATTTTAGCAGCTGATTCTTTTAAATTATTAACTAATATGCGTAAATATTGATATCTACACATATTTCCTTGAATGAATACCAGAGTTCCACACCACAAGCAGAGTAGCATCCCCAAACATTCAACCCACCTTCGCTAAACTTGACGGTTGTTTTTACATACCTAGGATTAAGCCCGTTTTTCGGTTCACGCCAAACGTATATTCTCCCATCTGAACTATAAAGATTAAACTTGCATTCGTCAGAAAAAATGATGTTTTCTCAATATGAATCCGGCGTAAATATCCACTTACCACACAATTCTTTCCTTTTTGCTATATTTTTCAATGACATTAGAGGTTTTCTTGTTGGACAATAAGCATATAATTTTTGACTATTTAAATACCTAATAGTTTGATCCGAAACCTTTTTGTTTTTTTCTCTTAAAATAAAATGTTCAAGCTTGGCGCACTGATAGTCGTATTTTATTTATGAATTTCGAAGAAAGTATTAATATGCTCATCATTGAGTGTATAAATTCTACTAGAGTCTCTTTTCCTTTCAATTGTACCTTTTTGGTTATATTTTATTAAAGATCGATTTATTGTAGAACGTGGTATTGATGTCATTTACTCTATTCTTCTAATTGTAAATCCTTATCCCCGCAAAGACACTATTTTTCCAAATTCGAATTCGTTTACTTGTACCATTTTGAATTATTTTTACTTACTTATTAAAAAATTATTATATTTCGATTATTTTGTCCCATTTTTTGTGTAACGCCGAAAAAATTCACCTATTAATTACTTAATATTTTATTTTTGATAGGAGAATAAAACTATATAACAAAATAAAGATCTAAAATACACGTTTATTTAGTGTATTAGTTTTTTATTAAAAGCTAATTTAATTCAATAGTACAGAAGAATATAGTTGTCCAATTTTTTTGTGAGACACTGCATCTTTTCAAAAGTATCACCTCATCCTTTGTTTTTGAATACATAAATTAAAACGATAACATAGCGAATATCTTTTAGTGCTTAGTTTTCTATTACTTTATACTCTAAAGTTTTGTATAAATTAGGATTTGCTCTTTTCATATTGAATTTTACACATACAGTAACTCACAGAAATGGCCAAATGTTTTAGGATATTACCTTAAAAGTATGGTATTTCAATTAATTTAACAGCTAAATCAAAGTTTATATATTTATTATGAAGATAGTTGTTTCGACTTTCTAAAAGTCGTAAATTCGTTTTTTTGATATTATTTGTTCATCTGGGATTCGATCATAAAACATCATCTCATATTTGGCCATTTATGTGGGCGGCTTACTAAAAATAGCAAGTTGTCAATAGTATGTAATTTTTTAATTAAAAATGGGTTCTATACAAAAAAAATAAAAATAGACCTTTTTGAATTACATATATCAAAATTTTGGTATTTTTCTAATATAATCTCTTAGTTCTAAAATACACCCGAGGTGTTGTATTAAATATAATAGTCCGATTTTAAGTACAAAGTAAAAGTTCCAAACCTTTCCATATTACTTTTTCAACAATTTTAAACTGATAAAAGTCAAACTTTATTTTTTAATCTATCCTTGTTTAATTTTTATTGTACATTTACTTAATTTGCTCAGTATGAAAATAATTTATCATTGGTTTATTAAATAATAAAATATCAATTTAGTTATGAAAATTCTCCCATATGTATTATTTTACAATATTGGAATTATTTTATTAAATGATAAAACTCATTGGAATGACATAAAGTTCTATATTATTTTTTCGTCATCATTCTTAAATGATATATCCTTTAAATTTTCTTATTTTCTAATAGGTTATTTCACATTTACACCTCCAAAATAACATTTTTTAAAGATTTTATTATATAAGACCAAAAAATCATTTTATTTGTTTATTATTTTGTATTTTTTATTCAATTTTGTAGAAAGTGAGTATATCCAGAAATCCATTAAAGTCGGGTAGCCGATCTGTGGACTTATATCCGTACTTAAAATAACTATATAATTTTAGTTCTTAGATAAATAATAATACAACATTTGGGCTTGGTTCAGCAACTGTTTTTTCTTGTATGGTTCTCAAAACGTATGAATCAACGGTATATGACTTTCTTCGATCCAAGAGCTAAATTTGAGTACAATATTTATAAGTTAATATATTTTTATTACTTTAATTTCAGTATTTTACAAGGGAGTCACCGAAACCTCTCGTGGCCGAGATGTCCCGATCACTCTACCAGCTAATAATACTAGTAACAGTTATCTACAAATTAGATAGAATATTATTTATAAATGACAGGATATGTTCGTATGAAATACATATTTGTACCAGATTTTAAAATATTGTAACTAAACTCAACTTTTAGGTTAAAATTCAAATTTCTTGCGAGTCACAAAAATGGCCAAATAAGGGATAATGTTTTAATATTAAGTGATCGAAAAATAAATAAGATAAATCAATAAAAGTATAATTTTTATAAAGTAGAAAAACAAAGCTTCACAGAAAATAAATCAAATCTGGTAAATCTAACATATTCATTGAGATATTGAACTTTTAAATGAATATATGAAACATTTGGCCATTTTTGTGAGTCACTGTATAACTGCATTTAAAACCGAATCATGCATTTTGTGTTATTTTTCAAAAATCCAGTAAAAAGAGAAATATAAAATACTCCTATTTTGTAAAATATTCATCATTAAACTTTTCCAAAATTGTCAAACCTTTGGATCGCAACACCTATTTTTGATTGAGCCTTATTTTTTTGAAAAACATAATAATAACAAATTTCTATCGTCTAAGAAACTCTTAAGAAAAATAAATTTATTAAAAACTCAACTAATTATTATTTTTCTTCTCACAGGTCTTTTAGAAGAATTATAAAGATAAGTACCCAAGAAAATTTTCGGAGTATCCCTTCTTTCAGCCGAAAAAACTCCCGTTAAAACAGAGAAGATTAAGTCAACATCAAAAATAATAAGTCATTTTATTGATTCTTTATATAGATTTGATTTTTATTAGTCTCTGTATTAGCTTGCTTGGTATTGATGACGTAATTAGAACTTGGTTGCATGCCTCAAGAAATAAATATCGATATTCCATAAAATGAAATGGGAAGGCAAATACAACACTTTAACGTGCACACAAATAGCGGAAGGAATACGAACGATGAAATTTAGTAGCGAAAGTGTGATAAAAGAATTCATAGAATTAGGCTCAAAGATTAACAATAGTATAAATTGTATAACTCAATTTCTAACCCCAGCCGCCTTAGCCAAATCTCGAGAAATAGATGCAAATCTCAAGTTAGATCCTCATTTCTACGATAACAGAGAGGAATATCCGTTATTGGGTGTACCAATTTCCGTGAAAGATTTGATAGATATCGAAGGCTATTCTACTGTAGCGGGATACCAAAAACGCTTGACCAAATCCCGAAACCAAGACGCCTTAATAATTTCAATATTGCGAAAAAAGGGCTGTATATTTCTTTTCAAAACTAATGTACCACAATTAGGGTTAAGTATCGAATGTAGTAATCCAATTTATGGCTCAACTTCTGTAACTTCGCATAATTAATGTTAAATAGAACCCATACAACACATTATACACTAGTGGCGGCAGTTCCGGTGGCGAAACCTCTCTAATCGCATCCAAAGGGTCCATCTTGGGAATTGGAAGCGACATCGGAGGCAGCATACGCATACCCTCTCACTTTTGCGGGGTATACACCATCAAACCAACATCCAGACGAATCTCTGTAGAAGGTAAAATACGCTCTAATCCAGGCATGGAATCAATACCTGTTTCTTTTGGACCCATAGCGAACAATATGGACGATATTGAGTTGTTTATGAAAACCGTCATCAAAGACACTAGTGCGTGGTATTCTGACTTGGATGTGTTTAGAAAAGCTTATACACCTTACAAGGAGAAGAAGACATTCAAAATCGGGTATTTTTATCAAGACAGTGATTTTCCCTCCACGCCCCCTGTGCGAAGAGCAATTCAATTAGTGATTGATCTCTTGGTCAAAGATGGGCATCAAGTTATTGAATATATGCCCCTAGACATAAATCTCGCATTCAACATCACCAAAAAGTTGTATTCTGCCGATAATTTCCTGAATTTAAGACGCAAGCTCATTCCAGGCGAGCCTATCGATCCTACTTTAAAGAAATTAAGTTTTTTATACGACTTGCCAGATATATTGAAATCAATGCTTTACTATATATTCAAATTGATTGGCCAACCACGCTTAGCAACTATTATGTGGGATGCTAAATCCTGTAGCGTATTGGAGCTTTACCTATTAATTTCACTGAGAAGAAAGATGATGAAGAAATATCAACAATTGTGGCTTTCTACTGAGTTGGATGCACTCATATGCCCGGTTTCATGTCTCCCGGCTCATCCGAAAAATAATTTTGACAAAGTGTTACTGTCTGTTCGATATTGTTCGATATTTAATTTGATGGACGTACCATGTGGCGTCATACCCGTCACTCAAGTGGATAAGGACATGGATAGGGTAGAGGAAGATTGGTTGAGATTGAATTCTAAATCTCCTGATTGCTGGCTTGTTAAGTCTTTATATTCTGTTTATGATGCCAAGGAAATGCATGGCCTTCCAGTTGGCGTTCAAGTCGTTACCAATAGGTTTAAAGAAGAAAAGTTGATTGTAATAATGAAGTTAATCGATAAATTAATCAAATCCCACCGTAGTTAATACTTATTTTTTGGATATAAGGATTTTTGTATATAAATATCAGTTAGAGACATCTTGTTACATACAACTTCTCAAGCTTGATTGGAAAAAATGAGCTCTTTGAACATCAATGGTATTTTTCTGAGCTCAACCCAAAAATTTCAATTCAGAAGATTGAAGTTTTTTTTAAAAATAATTAATAATACAATATCATGATTTGTGAATTTACTAAAGACTTCTCTTTTTTATTTGCTTATCAAAATCGAATTCTTGCAATGTTCTAACTCGATGAATCAATCACTCCTTTCTACAATTAAATGAATTAAAACAACATATAAAATATATGATTAAATAAAATATTACATTTCTATATAAGATTTTTTACTATTTTTATTTAAGGTCTACAATTTTTACTTCAAAATTTATCCTCCTTTTTCCTTATAAAATATCTCTTAGGGAGGGACTAGAGCCACTCCAGACTTCAACATATATTCTAAAAAACAAGCAATAAATATCCAAATATATTATTTATTAATCTATATAATAATATTTTTTACACCAAAAACAATTTTCCGAATTACTGTCTTTAAATACTTGATTCAAAAAATTGTTTTTGAAGGTTTCTATGGATATAACCTTGACAAATCAAGTTGACCTCAATATGCGAATCTGAAACAAAAATATTAACCGAAATGATGTTAAGCAGAGTCTTATTGTAAAACCATATTGGTAGGAATCTCATGATATTCCTGTAGATTAATTAGAGAGATTAATAAGATAAAAATATAGTGGAAATGCTAAAATTGCCTATAAATTTTATTATCCATTTATAAATTGAACATCTCTTTCTATTTTCTCAGTTTCTTGCTTTTGATCTTTGTTTACAAAATCGAGATTCAGCCAACTGATGAATGTAAATCGATAAAGGAAAAGGTAAAATCGAATTTATTTAAGTTTCCGTTCTTTCCGAAAGATAAGAATCCAAATCAAAAGCGACATCATCCTTAGCTATACCATTGAAAACACAATGAACAACAATCGATTCATCATATTCTAAATTACTTAGCAATTTAGGCGAAATAATAAAGAATTGACTATTGCAATCCTTAAACAATCTCAATAAAGCTTCATGGATCAATCTTTCGTTTTTAGAATCCATACCTTGGTTAATCTCATCGACCAATTTAAAAGGCACGATTCCTAATTCTTCTTCGTTATAATTTTGCAACGATAATAAGTATGAGATAGTTGAAACAGATTTTTCACCACCAGATTGACGATGTGAAGTAAGTAATTGTAACTTCTCAGTATCTCTGAATTTAACCAGGATTTGAACACCCCATTTCTCATATTCATTGATTTGAGTTCCATCAGACTCGATTATACTAGGCTTATACAATTGTATTTCACCGCAATAGTTCATATCTATAATTTAATTAAAAGGGATACGAGCGAGGATGTTGTTGAACGTATGACTAATGCCAATTATCAACTTATCTAAGGTTGGTAGCCAAGTCGTCTATAAAGATTTAGATAAAAAAATTACTTGTATATCATTAATCTTTTGTTTTACTTCTTCCAAGAAATCGGTAAATTTATCAACTTTGGCACCAACTTCTCCAATCTAAATCAATCCATAAATATTTCTTAGAGTGGATACTTCTTCCATTCTCTTATTATAAATATCAATGGTTGCTTGACTAGCACCAAATCTCATATTCAAATCCGCATTCAATTCGGCTATTTCTTTTTGAACTTCATCGGGATCATTATACTAATTAAATAAATAAAATAATTACGGTTTCAATCAATTCTTTCTCCTCCTCACTCAACTCCTTCATCATATGTTGCACTTGTTTTAAAATGGCCATTGATCTTTCTTTAGCATCCTTCATTTGATTTTCCACTTTACAAAGTTATTTTGCAATTAAATTACCTTTAGTAAACTGACCATTCCAATACGATTTAGCTTCATAAAGATCGATTAATAAAGGTGCCATTTGATCAATAATCATTTTCAATTCAATAGCTTTACAATTCAATTCACTGGTTTCTTTTTCTAATCTGGTTCTTGCAATAATACGGTCCTAAAATTCAAATTAGAAATAAGTACTCTAAACGAGATCAAATTATTGGCTTGTTTTTCCACAACTAATGCAATATCATTATTCAGTTTATCTGGGTTCGTTAAAGTTTCGATTTGAGCAGTCAAGGAATCTAATTCAACTTTCTTCGATTGAATGTCGAGATCAATATTTTGAAGCTTTCTAGTTGGATCCAAAAAAGTATTTCGTTTCTCAATAAGTTGCACCTTCTCGGATTTTCTTTTATCATGCTTATCTCTTAATTTTTGTTCTTCCACTTTACATTTCTTATACTTAATTTCATTCTCATCTTGTTTAGTACGTATTAAAGCAATCTCTTCTTCCAACTTTTGTTTTCTCTCCAAAGTCTCACTTCCACCGATATTTGAATTAATTAATTGGGCTCTTCTAATATTAGAAGACTTAGTAGAAGTTAATTTCTTTCCATACGATGATCTTTTGATTGAATAAATCGTATCATTCAAAATATAATTCGAAAGTCTCGTATCTTTTTCTAATTCATCTTGACTAACATTGAGTTTCTTTTTTAAAGACACCGGCATGTTATGGAAGCCAGTATTCATACAAAGGGCGACTAAAACTGGTTCTGGTGCATCAACGAAATCTATAGGATAGCCATCAAATCCCATGGATCTTAATTCGTCTCTTGGTATTAGTGATTGGAAATCATTCAATCTTTTGTGGCTAAACATAACCAAATTGACTTTTAAATGATTCTCTGTGATTAAAAATCTATCAAGAGTATAATAATCAGCTTCACAACAACATACAAAAGTCTAAATAATAAACATGAAACAAAAACTTTTAAAATGGATTGATTCATAGTCGATTCTATAAGATCAGTATATTGTGCATCTTTAATTGATAAATCAACACAAATTGGTCCATAAACTGGCTGTTGAAGTTTGTTTTGGTTTTGATTGATCCAATTCAAAGCAGAATATGTATTACGGTCAAATCTTTCTAATTTCTGTATTCTCATTGATTTCTCATTCTCGAATTCTTTCATTCTATAAATTTAAACGTTTGATTGGTTACTTTTGATTGAGCTTTCTGTTTGCATTTTGGATCTTGTTTCCTGCCTCGATAAACGAATTTTGTTGAGCAAGATTATTTTCCACATCTTCCTCGCAACGTAAAATCTTGCTATTAACAGTACTCTAAAGATTTAAAATTTTGAATACGATTTTGTTTTGAATAGCTTCTAACAAAGGCTTATTTTTGTTAACCATTTCTTCTATTTTACTTTTCTGTCCTTCAAGTTTTTTGATTTCGTTCTCAATATTCTTCATATTTCTGATTTTGATCTTTTTGGTAGCTTGATAATTCTCAACTTCTCTTTTGAGATCATTGATATTCTCATCCTAATATTATTAAAAACTTGATTAATAAACCAAACTCTCATGTTTCTCGATAATTTTGATTTTGTCTTGATTAAATTCAATCTCAGCCTTCTTATTAGCTTGAAGTTTACTATCAAGGTCGGTCAATTCATCTTTGATTTCTCTAACATCTAAATTATCAAAATTACTTCTTTTTATTGTCAACGAATGTACATTCTTGTTTAATTTTCTCTACATTCTTTTGAATAGAATCTTTCGATTCTTTCAAATCCGACCAAAATTGCTTTGATTCTTTATACTCGAATATCTTTTCTCTAATAGAAAGAACTTTTAACTAAAAATGGTAAATGGACATAAAATAACTTTCCTGATAATTTTTTCTCTCTCCCTATATCTCTCGACTTCTTTCTCTATTACCATGTTTTGCTCTTCTAGTAGGCTCATTTTATCTTTCTCTGTTGCTAGATTCTACAACTTTAGAGTGAATGCAATACTTTCGAATATATCTGTTGTTCAGTCCTATATTTCTGTAAATTCTGGTAATCATCTAATAATTTTTGTCCACCTACTGAGCTTAACGTAGCTACAAGTATCTGATTTGGATTCATCTAAAAAATACGATCTTTTGAGAATTACATTTGCAAATTCAGAAACTCTATCCTGTGGCAAAAATTGGCTAAAAATAAGGAATTTAAAATATACCATAGATTATCCAATTTTATATTTAAATCTTTGACAGTATTAGAGATAGCTTTATTGGTAGTTTCTTTTCCTAATTTGATTAAAACAAATACCAAAAATACCGTTAAGAAAAAATAGAGACTTATTTCCATTAAGCAACTTTCTTGTAATAACAACATTTTCTGGTTCATTAAATAAAGTAATTTCGATATTAGATTCGCTGCATCCATGCTTGATAAATGAAGTTATATCTTTATTTCTTCCCAAAACCTATAAAATCAATAATATAAAGAATAATACAATAGGAGACCAACCTAAACCAAGAGCTATTGCACAAACAATGCTCGATTTACCAGAGCCATTAGGTCCCAAAATGATATTTAATTTTGGGCCTGGTTTGAAAGTTACTTCACTATATGTTATAAAATTCTTTAATCGTATTTTTAATATCGATCCTTTAGCATATTCACTATATTTTTGAATACATTAGTAATCACTTTTTATCAGTGTTGGGGTTGTCTACTTCGACAACTTTTTGTTTCTTGGATCTCATCTTTGATTTTAAATTCAATTTGCTAAGTTTTCAAAGTAAAGTGAAAAAGATGCAAAAATGCTTCACTCGAATGAAGGAGTAAAAAAGAAAATCGGGGTTTGTAGTTCAATAGATATTCACAAATCAATATATTTTATAGATTTTTTATTGAGAAGGTGTATAAAAAGTGTGAAGCTTTTTATAAGATGAATTTCAAAATCCTATATATAACATTATGTTGATTGTAATCGTTTATATATCTCCAAAATATTTTCAGATTTATTGGAGCATGTTAAAAATTGCTTTTTAGCAAAGATCGAATTCCTCATTTGTACACATTGTTGAATATTCAGCCAATAACGAAGATAAAGGCTCAGAATTTGATAAATAGAGAACAAAGAACTGGTTTGTTTATTGCCAAACAAAGCAGGCGAAACTGCAACCGTTACTAATGTTAGTAAGCACGACAATAACATTATTAACGAATCAACTAGTAAAGAAAGATTAGTTGATAACAATTCAAATGTTATCGACCAAATAACCAAATTCTATTTAAAGGAAGCAGGATTATAATAAATTTATCAATTATTGAATTAAACTATTAGGGCGTTTCGAGTAAAGAGGCACTTGAAAAAATTTACTATAAAAGATATAAAGTTAAAAGTTAGTCTGTTTATAGATACGAACCTTCTGCATCTATTACACTTCTCCATCTTTCGAGTAACTTCTGGATACTATTCATAAAACCTTTAGTATTAAGCTCCTGAATTGCACTTTCTAGTTCATGCCAATCATCATAAATATTTTCATCAATAATATACTGCTTTATATGATTTGATTTATGCGGCTTAGCATTATCATATAATATTATAGGTATGTTGAATTTCTTATCAGGTAACTATTTGTCTAATAATTCGATTAGGAAGTTTTTATAGACTTCTACCATTACTGTCACTTTAGGGGCACAGAGCTTCCAATAAAAAACACCTTGAAAATCCATTACTAATATTAGCATTCTCTTTCTTTCATATTTAGATTGAAGTAAAAATTCAGGTGGGTATTCATTATTATTTCTCCAAGATCGAATCTGGTCACTTTGGCTTGCATGTATAAAGACACCAAAGTTTCATCTATTGCCAAAGTTCGATTAATTAAGTTATTTTGTCTCTATAAGAGTTGCATATTGTTTTTACATGCTAACACTCTATGTTCTCTTTGTTCATCCGCGAGAAAATGAGGTACCCATTTACTTGATAATTTTTTCATTTGTAAATCTTCTGTTAAATATTGAAATAATGTTGTTTTACTACAATTCACCCGCATGGAATGTTCGAGGCAAGACCAGATTCTAGTTTGGGCCAAAAATTCTTTAATTTTATCTATTACATTTTCTTTTTTCGAGACATCACTTGTATCGCCTCCTCGTCTATCTTTGAGCACATTGTAGCCTCTCTTAAGCTTAGTAACTAAATGTTTGACTGTATTTAGTATATAGGCACTATTTCCAACTGATTCAACTAATTCATTATGAATTATCCCAGAACTGTGTCCCAGGATTACGCCAAATTTGATGAAAATCCGCTGTTCTTTACCTGAAATTGAATCTTTTAATTTTTGCAAGCTATTCATGATAATATTCAAAATATAATTATTTATAAATAAAGCTTGTCATATATGTAAATTAATTTAAAAGACTTGGTATTATTAGTATATTATGGAAGGAATGATTAAAAAAAATTCGAGTGCCTCTTTGCGCGAAACGCCCTAATATCAATCAAAATGTCGACCCAAACTCAAAAAGAAACAAAAATCTGCCAAAAAGGCCGAGGAAAATGCTCAACTAGGCAGAATTACTCTAGAAAAATGATAAAAATAACAATATCACTCCAATAAATCAATACAATACTTTTTTGAAGAATGCTATTGCTCTTGATTTCAGAAAGTTTGACATAACTAAAGAACAAACACTAGAGTTAATCAGAAAAAGTAGATTCTACCATTAATAAAAGAAGAATCAATAGAAGAATTATAGAACTGGCTTTGGATAATACTAATTTAGTCAATGAGTTTATTGCTAGACCTTGGATTTCGAAGGCGCAGAAAAATTTCTGAAATTGTATTATCGCATGAAAGAGAAATACAAATTAAAATAGGATTAAATTATCTATCCCTTAGCAAAACAGAAGATGACACAATCAAATCAATAGAAGAAGTATTGTGCGAATTTGGTAGAATTGAATCGATAGTTCTCCAGAAAATAGGTGGGTTTATGACAACAAATGCAGAGGTGTTTATGGCTACTTTAGATATTCCACTAACAACAGAAATCCTTATAAACGACAATATGACACGAATCGATTATAATGGAAGTCCGATTAGGTGTCACTTCTGTAACAAAACAAACCAACTTATAAGGGATTGCAGAAAAATATTGGCATATATTGAGAGAAAAAAGAAAATCTATACAGAATATAAAGAGAAAAATAATAGAGAGGATATGGAAATTGGAAAAGATGTGTCTAAAGATCAAAATAGTACCGATTGTGAAGCAGAATTGGAAGTAACTTTAAGAGAAAAAAATGAGGTCATAAATGTAAAAAAGTCAGACAAAGATAGAATGGACGTTATAGAAAAGGAAAACGAAACTCCAGTTTTCTCAGATCAAGGTAACAAACCAACTGAGATAGAGATGCAAGATATGGTGGAACTCAAAAACAAACCATCAAAACAACTCAAAAAATCTCAGAAAACAACATCAGAACCTTATACAAAGATCAAAGAGCAAAAGGACAAGTTGATAATCAATCTTAGACTGCCTAATAATGGAAACAAAGATGAATTCAAAGATATGAAACTGCTCAAAAAATCAACACCCCAATTTGATATCAATAAAGATCAAAATAGTAATAATATTACGAGAAAATTATCTGGTATTATTCCAGGAACCCCTATTCCTATTTATAAATATGAAAATTAAATCGAATCATCTTTGTATTTGTACTATCAATGTTGGTGGTATAAAAGGCGAAGAAAAATTCTCAAAAATCATAAAATATATCAATAATCTAGAAATCGACATAATTAGACTTTAAGAAGCTGAAGTAAACAAAAATACGATGAAGAAGAGGGTGAGAAAAAAAATAAAACTAAGAAATAACTATAAAATATTACTTAATTGGAAAACAGCGACAATATACAACGAAAAGAAACTGAATAAAATTTCGATTCAATCATCGGAATGTTCGAGAACTCAAATAATCAAATTTGAATATAAAGACCAAAATTACAGAACCAAATTCAATATAATAAATTGTTACTTCCCAGCAAAGAAAGGTGAAAGAGTAGCATTTATTGACTCAGTATAGAAGCGTCATTTGAATTTGGTAGATGGAAACGAAAAAAACTATATATTAGGAGACTTTAATTTGATACTGGATCCATTAAAAGTCAAAACAGCACCTAATTTCAATCAAACTATACCAGCAGAAAATTAAAAATGTGGATTATCTATGTCTAACAAAGAATTAAAGGATTTGATAGGAAAAAGCAGAGAAAATGTTACAATGACAAGATTTGGTTTATATAGAAAATCAGTTAGTAGAATAGATAGACTATATTGCTCCAAGTCGATTTTTAACTGTTGTAAATTTCTAGAAAAAACTACTTTCCCATTTTCAAACCAAAAAATAGTAAAGTTGTCTTCAAATTCTACGAAAAAACTGATACGAAACACTCAAATTGGCACATAAATTTGTCTCTGCTTGATAAACCACACATCAACAAATATTACACCGTTTTACGTAAAAAGGTAAGCGAATTTTAATTAATAATAAATATGCAAATTAATGTCTAGTGCCAAGATTTATATATAATATTTCCTATAAATTAAGCTTTATTTTTAAAATATATCTGTTTAAATTACTATAATGGATAACTTACAAAAATTCAATAACCGATAAAGAACAACGTGTATTTATCAAATTTGGAGTAATTCTAGGCCACAGTTCGGGAATATTACACAAAGAATTGGTTAAAACGATAGGAGAAAAGGCCTATAAATATAATACAGTAAAAATATGGTTTCTAAGTTTAATAAGGGCCAAAATTGCGTTGATGACACTAGAGGAGGCGATAAAACTAATCATTTAATAAAAGAAAATATAATTGAGAAAATTAAAGAATATCTTGCTCAAAGTAGAGCCTGGTCGTGCCTCGAACTTTCCATGTTAGTAAATTGTAGCAAAGCTACTGTTTATCGGTATTTAACAGAAGATTTACAAATGATGGACTTCTTGAGCAAATGGGTTCCTCATTTTCTCACACAGGAACAAAGAGAACATAGAGGATTAGCATGTAGATATAATTTGGAGTAGTTATCAAAACAAAAAACCCTAATAAACAGAACATTGGCTATAGATGCAACTTGGGTTACTTTATATATGCTTGGAGTCGCACTGGTCAGAGCTAAAACCTCTTGATTCCTGCTTTCGGCATCACAAATTGTAGCACAATCATACTATCAGAGAAAATGAATGCTTATACTAGCAATGGATTATAATGGTGTTGCATATTGGAAGCTTTGTGCACCTAAAGAGACGGTAACTTCAGAAGTCTATATAGGCTTTATTAATGAAGTTTTACTAAAATGGCTACCTGATAAGAAATTCAAGTATCCTATGGTTTTACAAAATAATGCAAGACCTCATAAATCAAAGCTTGTAATGGATTTTTTTGATGATAACAAAATCCGCACTTGGTATCATCCTCCATATAGTCCAGATATAAGTCCACCTGATTTTAATTGTTTTGGTAAATTAAAGAGGAAGTTAAGAGAAAATGATTATGACAATTGGGAAGAGTTGGAATTACAACTAGAGAGAATTATCCAGGAACTTAATATAAAGGGTCATATGAATGGTATTCAGCAGCTAGCTGAAAGATGGAGCGATTTAATAAAAGTAGAAGGTTCATATATATAAACTACAAAGTTTAATCTTTTTTATATCTCACAATGAATTTTCTCCTTTACCTCTTTGCATGAAACGACGTAATATATTGAAGAAAACTTATCTGGTTTAATATGGAATCCAACGGATAATATCCAAGTTAATTGGGCCAACTTCAAAATCACCTTGAAAAATAAGTTGCAAAAAGATTGAATTTTTTTTGAATAACATATCACATCATTTACAGTCTCTTAGAACACAACAAAGTTTATTATTTAAGTGAAATAGAAGATATATCAATATAGAATCGGAAATTAAACAAACTCTAGAAACCGAGATAAGAAGTATGAAACCATGAGAATTCTTAGCAGATCAAAATTCATAGAGACTTTCGAACGCAGTAATACCGTGCTTTCCTATTAGAAGCCCTCCCCCAAATAAAAGCCTCTGGGCTTTTATTAGAAATTTTTTAAGCCAAAATTTAATACAAGCCCCTGGCTTGTAATAGGAAAAATACGGTAGATATTTTTATAAAATGATCTACACGAAATCTTAATCAAGTTATATTTAAACTTTAAAGGATGGGTATGGAGCAGAACAATCCAGTTGTAAAGAAAAAGAGAGAATTATAGATTTCATTTTAATTCTATTTTTAGGTCTAACGACTTTGAAAAAATTAATGAAGATCTATTAAATTATTACGATGTAGATCAGGATACCAGAAGCTCAAACTAACGTCTATTAAATCGAGATATAAGTAAAAATGAAATTATACAAGCTCTAAAATCAGTAAACCCGGAAAAGTATCTGGCCCTGATGGTATTACTTACGGATTCTATAAAAAATACCAGCAAAAGATTCCAATTATATTTGAAATACTTTATGCAGATATTATAAAGTCGAATAAAATAATAAAGTGCCTAAAAGAGGCAAAGGTTATTTTTTTTATATAAGGGAGGAGATAGATCTATGATTAAAAACTGAAGACCTATATCTATATTGAAGTGTGATCTTAAAATTATGAGTAAAATTTATTCTAATAGAATGCGTCCAATAATGGCAAAAATCACTTCTTCCTCTCAATATGGATTTACGGAAAAAAAAATATCATAAATAATATAATCTCTCTTCACATAATACTAAGAAATGATAATAAAGACGCTGTTTATGCAGTATTATTAGACATAGAAAAGGCTTTTGACAAATTATCATGGTCCTGGCTGAATAAAATGGGTGTAAAAGCAGGCCTTGGGAATTGTCTGAAGTACTTGCAGTCATATTATTCTAACTCCTATATCAAGATAAAAATTCCAGTACTAGATCCTATAAAAATCAATATACTCAATGGCGTTAAGCAAGGCAGCAGCTTATCTCTCCTGGTTTTTAACATTTGCATGGAAGCTTTTATAAGATATTCAAAAGAAAACTGACAGAATTTATTCAAAACAATATATGACTAGCCTCATTGAGTTTTGCGGATGATACAGTCATTTTTCTAAGATCATTAGAAGAATATAACAAGCTTTTAAATATCAAGGATATTTTTACCAAAACCTCAGGACTCTCTTTTAACCTAGATAAGACTAAGTTAGTCAAAATAGGTGAAGGGGAAGATATACCAAGCATGTAAACAATTAAAGACAATGAAAATTTTAGGCATCTGGGTATACTATTCAACAATAAAGGAATAGACGTAGTGAAAAACGAAGAAAAATTGATTGGAAGTTTAGCAAATAGATTATATAAGTTAGAAACATGAAATCTCTCTATTAGTGGAAAATTTATGGTCGTAAATACAATGAATACTCTATAATCTACTATAGGGCCCAAGAATTATCTTTTTCGAAAAGATTTTATCAAAATCTCAATGAAATGATAATAAAATGCCTCAAAGGAACGTCGAATATAGGTATAAATTTGATAGAAATGTATAAGGACTATAAAAAATCTAGCTTTGGGCTGATTCCGATTAAAGAACAATGTGAAGCCTTGTACTTCAAAAAGATGGTCGAAATATTTAAATCCGAACAATACTGGAGTCATCAAGGTAAAAAGGAACTTAGTAGACTATTAGGTGTTAGAATATTCGATAAATATGAACCTTGGAAATCTCTTGTGCTAAAAAAAATTAAAAGTAAAAAAGAACCACCAGATAAATATAGTTTCAGAGACCTATTGGTAATCTGGAAAAAGTTGGGAGGTATGGTTGATATTGAAGAAACACCAACACGGATATATCGAATCAGACTAAAAAACAATGCAGACTTATTAGAATGTACCACAGCCACAGGAAGAGAAATATTATGTGAAAAACATCCCAAATGCGACCTGATATACAAGATCAGAATTGTAGAATTGAACCAAAGTTGGGAGGATTCATACTATAACAGCCCTAATTTATGGATGAGATACAAGTAAATCCAACCAAAGATAATTTCCTTTATATGGAAACTAGCGTGGAATAAAATACTCTCGTATAATAGAACGAAACAATATAAACCATATGAGGAAACAGTTTGCGCCAGATGTCGCTCAGCTCCAGACACATATAAACACAAATATAAAGAATGCGGATTAATCCAAAAAACCTGGGATGTCTGTAAAAAGTTCTTCCTGAATTCTAATCAGGAGTCTAATAATAAAAAAGAGAGGAAAAGTAAACGCGGTGGTATTCCAAACTATTATATGGGAAATCCACAAAGATTACATCAAAATAGTGTATGAAAATTCGAAAAAAAGTATCAGAGAAACTTTCTCAACGATAAGAATCCAAATCAACAATCAATTGATTAAAGTAAAATAAAGGGCTGCTACAAACCCTTAAAACTCCACAGGGCTTCTAGTCTAGACTAGAAACACTATGAGCACTTTATATGCAAAAACAATATAATCTTTATTATTGTTTTGTCGACAATTTATTTAAAAAGAAATTTTAAATAAATTTATTTCACAAAATAAAATAAAATTCATCAATTATTTCGCATTTAAATCTAAATAAATGGAACAAGATAATATACAATTTATGAGGTGTGTTTATCAACGCATGCTACCTCTCTCAAATAAAACGGTCAACAACGTTACTATCTTTAATACATAACGTGTTTTTCCCATTACAAGCTAGGGGCTTGTATTAAATTTTGGCTTAAAAAATTTCTAATAAAAGCCCAGAGGCTTTTATTTGGGGGAGAGTTTTTATTGAACGTGGAATTTTTTCGAGTTTTATATTTTTAAAAAATTAATTATTTTATTTGAAAATCATTTAATCTCATAAGCTTATGACTAAAGGATCATCTTCTCTAATATCTTCATCCAAATTGATAATTTCTTTGGCTGGGATTAATTAATGTATTTCGAACACTTTCACCCACTCTTTCGTGATTGAATATTGCAGTTTTGGAAAAATCACGATCAGAGTTCATATAAGACAATACCAGTGCTTTATAAAACATCTACTGGCTTATTTTAGACCATGCGTTAACAACCCATTTTGATACTTCGTCTATTGAAGGCTTGATGAGATTATTTCTTTCATTTCGAATCATTCGATTCTCTATATAATCTCTAATTTCAAGTCTTAAATAATCTTTAAATGGCTTTTTGATTACCAAATCAAGACTTTGAAGATAGCATGTGGTTCCTGAAGGAATAAATATTTGATCTATCAAATTTTCATTTAAATAACTCTTCATATCTCTTGCGCGATGGGTCGGAGCAGAATCCTATACAATAATACCTCTAGATTTACCTCTTATAAGAGGATTGAATGCTGAGTGTATCCATTTTCTCAGTATTTCTTGGGTAGACCAAGCCTTTGGAATAGATAGAATTTGATGGTCATTCTTGTTTTTAATAGTTTCAGTGTTACCTTTAACTATAATTGCAGGCTTCATTTTTGTACCATCTCCACGGATTGCTAAAATGACAGTTACTCGAGAGCTTTCATAGTTTGTTGATAGTAAGTAAACTGAGGTTGCTCCTCTACGATCAATAGTGGTCCCACTTTCTTCTCCAAAATAAACAGCTTTTCATCCATTAAAATAATATTTTCCAGCCTGTATGAATCCCATGATATTTTATCTACAAAATTCTTAAACGAAATAACACGCTCAACAATAACATCGTCTGGAATTTTAAACAATGTAGTTGATTTTCTGAGTGATAGTTCGAAGCGTCCTAAAAAATTTTCTAACCAATGAGACGATGCTTTAAATGATTTATATATGTCGCTTTCTTTGTATAATTTTAAAGCCATTTCCTGAATCATTTTTCTAGTAACAATAAAGCTCTTGATCCTCCTATTAATTATCCAATCAAATAAAACAATCTCCAATTCTTCGATTATGCATTTTCTTCCTGCGCCTTTTAATCTTTGTGTATTTCCATCTGCATCTTCTGGAATTTTTTTTCAACGTCTAATCATTCTAAGGTCTAAATTGTATTTTCTTGCCACTTTGTTTAAATAATTTCTTGGTTGCTCGGATTCTTTTATAATAGCTCTTTTATAACTAATACTGTAAGTCTTTCTTTTACTTTCTTCCATTAATTAACTTCTTACAAGGGTGGAAAATTTTTCATAAAGAATTACAGGGGATAAATTTTTATGAAATCAAAAACATAAACCCTAGGGCTTGTATTAAGGGGAGGGCTTCTATTGGTGGTAATTTTTTATAAAAATCAATAGATGTCACCAGGGCTTCTATTTAGAGGAGGGCTTCTAATAGGAAAAACAAGGTATATAAGTGTATATTATCAATGTAGAATGTATTTGTGCTTTATGAAAATACATGAAGTGTAATTATTTCAATATTATGGTAGAAGTTTTTTGAATCAAAGTATCAAAGAATGTAAATAATAAATTCTAAAACTACATAATATTTTCGTAAAATTGTTCAAATCTCAAATTGGAGATTTTTGTTAAATAAAATCATTTAGTACTCAATGGGGTCTTATCAAGATCATTATATCAAAAAACATGTAAAAGGAATATTTCGACAAAGAAAAATTTATGTATAATCATCAAACTCAGTATATAATCTTACATCTATATTACTAAAATCGAAAAATAGTGTGTGTGACCCTCAATAACACTAAGAGGATTATAGATAATAACATAAAAATTATACCAAAAGATAATGAATTTCCTAGAGAGTGTCTTAGGCTATATTAGATTTTAAAATATTCTCTTCTAAAATAAATAAATAGCTTTTTAGGTTAATTTTTGGACAAAGAAAGGCATTTTGACGTGAGATTTTTCTTTTATCAATTAAATCCATCATATTTGTATATTAATAAACAAAAAGAATAAACATTTTGAAAAGTATAAATACCACCTAAAAATTAATATAATATAAACTATCTAGGTTAGTATTTTTTTGAATTTTTTATAGAAATATAACAATGCCTAAATCAAAAAGCAATTTATCAAGAAAAACAAGAAATGCAAAGAAGTTAGAGAAGAAACGAAACTCAAGAAGAAGCTAATTTAAGAAGATATCTAATTCAATTTCCATGGCTATCTCAAGGGTGTTTGAGACAGAAGAAGCAAATATAAGGAGGTGCATTAATGCAAATAATNTAATTTCCATGGCTATCTCAAGGGTGTTTGAGACAGAAGAAGCAAATATAAGGAGGTGCATTAATGCAAATAATATGGCTGTTTCAAGGATTTTTGAAACAGAAGAAGAAGCTGGTTTTAGAAGATCTTCTAATGCAGCTTCTATGACATATGCTAGGATGTCTGAGACCGTTGAAGAAAGAATTCAAAGCATCATGAATTTTAGGCAACTTGATATTAATAGAAGAATGAATAATACAATTTATAATGGATTGGTTAAAAAGGAGAGGAATTTATAGCAAATGTTCATTATTTAGGTGAGATGTCAGAATTATGTATCTATTGTAAATCTAAAAATTTTAAAGATGAAGGAGCTAATGATGGATATACTTATTTCTGTAAAAAAGTAAATGTTAAAATTCAAGTTAATATAGAATTTCCAGATATAATAAGAAATTTATTGACTCGCACTGATCAAGAATCAAAAAATTTCAAAGTNGTTAATATAGAATTTCCAGATATAATAAGAAATTTATTGACTCGCACTGATCAAGAATCAAAAAATTTCAAAGTCAATATTAGAAATTATAATATTGCATTGGCTTTTGCTTCAATTAGTACTCCAAAACTTGATTCTATGAATATTACTGGATATGGGCCATGTTTCTTTAGAATTTATGGTCAAGTAAATCATATTACTTCTTCTTCTTTATATCCAGAAAATGGCAGCAATGCGAGACATACTCAGCTATATATAATTGATCCAGATGAGGCTACTAATCATAGAATGAAGATGGTCTATAATTCTAAGTGTAGTCCAGTAATTATGTCTCAGCTTACCAGCTTGACCTTGCAAGTAAATGAACTTGTCAGATGCTACAAAATGATACATCAAGTTGAAAAAGAGGTAAATAATGGTAATATTGCACCCAATCTCCTTTTATCTATAGTTAAAAATAGTCATGCTGATCAAAGAAGATACAATTTACCTAGAAATAATGAAATAGCTGTGATTTTTCAGAATGCAAATAGTGAACCTCCTCATAATAGAGATATTAAACTATATAACAAGAATTCTAATGAGACACAGCAGATAAATCTTTTGAATTCTAAGCTAGATTCTATAGTTTATCCAATCCTATTTCCATATGGAAAAGATGGATGGCATAAAGACTTGGTAAGCATTAATGGCTCTTGTCAAAAAATTACACATATGGCTTATTACTCCTATCTTCTTGCTATACGTGATGAAATTTGGACACCTTATCTGTATGCTGGAAAGCTTACTCAGTAGTTTGTTGTTGATGCATATACTAAAATGGAAGGAAATAATCTTTACTTTATAAAGAATAATCAAGAAATATTTAGAACAGAGATTTATAAAGGATTAAAGGATCAATTGGCTAATGATGGTAGAGATAGAGGTGCAAATTTAGGAAAAATATTCATATTACCCTCTACATTTCCAGGAAGTCAAAGGAATATGAATTAAAGGTATCAAGATGCCATGTAAATAGTGAGATCATTAGGCAAACTTGATATCTTTATCACCATGACCTGTAATCCTAAATGGAGAGAAATTCAAGAAAATTTAAGAGGACAGAGCGTAGAAAATAAACCAGATTTAGTAGCCAAGGTATTCAATTTAAAAAGAAAAGAGCTAATGAAAAGAATAATAAAGGATGCTATATTTGGCAAAGTAGCTTGCTATGTTTATACTATATAATATCAAAAACCTGGATTACCACACATTCATATGCTTCTAATTCTACAAGAGGAAGATAAACTAAGAGATTGTGAAGCTATTGACCAACTTATTTTGGCAGAAATTCCTGACAAGTCCGTATATCCTTCATTGTATGAAAAGATAACTAAACATATGATCCATGGACCATGTTATCAAACGAATAACTTATCTATAAAATACCCTTGCTCTAATGATTCCGGTGTATGCTCTAAAGATTTTCCTAAAGAATATCAAGATCAAACATTAGTGAACATTAAAGGTTTTCCTAAGTATCAAAGAAGAAGAACCGAAGAATCCCATATTGTAAGGGGTGATTTTATAGACAACATCTGGGTTATTCCTTATAATCCTGTGTTTTTAGAGGAATTCAACTGCCATATAAATGTTGCACATCTGTCAAAAGCGTTAAGTATATATATATGTATATATACAAAGGATATGATTGTGCAAATATGCACATACAAAGAGCAGAAACCGATGAAACGCAGTATGATGAGACTAAGTCCCATTTATATGCAAGACATGTGAGTGCTCCTGAAGCTATTTGGAGGATAAATAGCTATAAAATGTTTGATCAATTACAATTTATAATTCGTCTGGCAGTGCATCTTCCTGATGAACAAGCTGTGTACTTTCTTGAAGGTTATGAAGAAGAAGCAGTAAATTTGGAAAGAAACAAGAAATCCGCCTTAACAGCTTGGTTTTATTATAATGAAAGATCATCTCAGCTAAAGAATTAACATACGTGGAGTTTCCTTATAAATATGTCCTCAATAAAAAGGAAAGGACTTGGGAACCAAGAAAATTAAAGGCAGATAAAGTAATTCCAAGAATATATACAGTAAGCATTTTGGATAGAGAAAGATACTTTCTTAGGCTTCTACTTCTTAATGTTAAAGGTGCCAAATCATTTAAAGATTTGAGAACAGTTAGACAGTTGATAAATAATAGACCTGAAGTAGTAGTTAAAAATACATTCGAAGCAGCAGCTATATAATTAAAATTGGTACAAAATGATAATGTATTGGATGAAACTTTAAAAGAAGCTTCAAAAGCAAACTTTCCATATCAAATGAGACAACTTTTTGTACTAATATGTGTATTCGGAAATCCTTTAAATGTAAATAGTTTATGAGAAAAGTATAAAGAAGATATGATTGAAGATTTTGTTAATAATAATATAGAAGATCCTACCAATCAAGCATTAACTAAATTAGAAATTATTTGAAAATACATGATACTAATTGTCACAATTTTGGTCTATCAACTCCTTATTAATGTAGCAATATCTCTGAAGAATATGAAATAAAGTTAGAGAGACAAAGATTAGAAACATTGCTTCCTTCATTGTATGATGAGAAAAGAACTGTTTATGATTTTTTTATTAATGCAGTTCTTAATCCTTTAGATTTAAATAGATCTTTCTTTGTAGATGGTTTTGCTAGAAGTGGGAAAACTCATTTATTTAATACAATAATAGCATCTTAAAATCTCAAGGTTTGTGTGTATTGTCATGTGCACCTACAGGCATATGTGCTACTTTAATTGCTGGAGGAAGAACATATTATTCCTTATTTGGTCTACCAGTACCTCTCACATAAGATTCTGTATCTAGATTCCGTCCTTCTAAAGATTCTAAACAGATCATAGAATTAAAAAAAGCAAGTTGAATAATGTGGGATAAAGTAAGTATGACATTGGGATGTGCATTAACAGCTGTTGACCTCCTATTAAAAGAAATAATGAATGATAATAGACCATATGGTGATAAAGTAATGCTTTTTGCAGGTGATTTTAGGCAAAAATTTCTAGTTGTTCCACATGCTCACAGAGCTGTTATTGTACAATCTACAGTTAAATCAAATCCTTTATGGTCATATGTTAAAGAAATTAAATTAACTAGAAATATGCGTACAGGTCCTGAAAGAGAATTTGGTGATTATGTCCTTCAAATATGAAATGGCCTTATATCAAACAATGATGGATTTGGTGGTGATACAATTGATATACCTGAAGATTTGATATGTAATGGTTCATTGGTTAAAAGCATTTTTGGTAGCCTTATCAATTTTGATGATATTGTTGAAAATCCTTATAGAGCAATACTCAGTCCNATTAAAAGCATTTTTGGTAGCCTTATCAATTTTGATGATATTGTTGAAAATCCTTATAGAGCAATACTCAGTCCTAAAAATGAAGAAACATTTAAAATTAATGACAAAGTTTTAGATTTAATTAACGAACAATTATCCGTGTATTTATACATTCAGTGTATCCCAGAAAGTAATGAACAAGATAATATGAACTTTCCTATCGAGTTTCTTAATTCTCAAANATACATTCAGTGTATCCCAGAAAGTAATGAACAAGATAATATGAACTTTCCTATCGAGTTTCTTAATTCTCAAATACCTACAGGTATGCCTGCCCATAAGTTGAGGCTTAAAAAGGGTGCTGTGATAATTTTTCTTAGAAATATAAATACTAAACAAGGTTTTTGTAATGGTACAAGATTAATAGTTAGTGATTTAAAGCCTAATATTCTTTTAGCAAAAGCATTAACTAGACCAGCAAGAGGTCAAATAGTATTTATTCCTAGAATAGTATTGATACCTTCTAATAGTGATTTACCATTTATACTTGAAAGGAAGCAATTTCCTATTAGAGTAGCATTTGCTTTGACAATTAATAAATCACAATGCCAAACTCTTAAGAATGTTAGTATATATCTTCCTAAACCAGTCTTTTCACATGGCCAGCTTTATGTTGCTTTTTCATGAGCAATTTCAAGAAATAAAATTAAAGTACAGATAATAAACAGTCGAAATCAGGGAACTCTTAAGGATAGAAGCTCTAAAGTATACACCAAAAATATAGTATATCGCGAGGTTTAAATTGAATTATTTTTTATTTAAATCTCAATTTCAAATAACATTAAAATAAATTATTTTTACAAAACAAGGTTTGTCTAAACTATATAATAAAAAAAGTTAAAGTTTTGAAAGCAATTATATTATAAATACAAGTTTTATGGTTTTTATTAATGTAAAATTCATTAAAATATTCTTAACTAAATAAATTAAACTATATTTTTGATAATAAATATGTAACTATTAAAAAAATTGAAAATTTACATATTAATTTGTTACAAAAAATAATAATTCTAAATCTTATAAGCATTTTTAACAATAAAAATATCATATCTTCTTTGTTATTATACTTTTCTGCCGGTTCGAAAGAACGGGCCTATAGACTTGTTATTTATTAAATTAAAGCAATAAAATTTTATTAACCTTTATTTTTAAAGAATGAGAATCAAAACAGGGCAAATGCAATCTGCCAGTATTAACGAAAATATTGATTTTAAAAAGACGACTAGACACTTTAAGTACAAAAACTATACATAAGTCTGTAGAAGAAATATGTACTTCTATTTATAAAAAAACTCCTACTAAAATAATCACTTCTAAAGTCATCCACTCTGTTAAAAGAAAATACCAAAATATCCTTCCACATATTTCGAGGAGAAATGTATATAAACACTTTAAAAATTAAACATTAAATTAAATATATTTTATTTTTAAAATAAATATTACGCTTCTTATTATTTTAGTTTTTTGACAGGAATAACGGACCACACCTTATAATAGAATGAATTAGATTAGCCTCATTCTATATTCAGTTTCCAATTCCAAAGATGGGATTTTTTTCAAAACCAAGAGTTAATGAACATGAAACCATATTTATCCCAAAAAGAAATAAGGGGTTTTTGAAATGAAAGAATATCTAAAATACAGCATACCATTTCTCATATCCATAATATTATATTATTTCAACCTTAAAACTAACAACGATTTTATACATGAATCATTTTCATTCAATAATCGTAGCTTAATTATTAGGGATGAGTTTTATAGAGTCTGGAATAATTATGAAGGGCGTGCATTAGGATATGATGAGATTAGACCAAGTTCAGGTAATGGTTGGAATTCTAAATTTAATAGTTGGGGAGCCATCCTAATTGATTCCCTCAGCACTTTATGGTTAATGGGGTACAAAGAAGAGTTCAACGCCACACTTCAGTATATTGATGAGATTGACTTTTCAAGGTCGAAAGATGGTAAAAGTGTCGGATTCTTTGAGACTGTTATAAGATATTTAGGTGGTTTAATTAGTGCCTATGATTTAAGCCTCAATCCTATTTTACTCAAAAAGGCTATCCAATTAGCTGATTCCCTTCTACCTGCTTTTAATTCGCCATCTTGACTTCCTTACGCGAGACTAGATCATACAATGAAGCTTGCTTATTCGAATTCCCAATTGTATTTAGCAGAAATTGGTACGTTTCAATTAGAATTTAGCAGGTTAACTGAATTGACTGGTAATCCAATTTATCGTGAAAAAGCTTATTCTGTCTACACAACTTTAAACAAATTAAATAAGAAAAAGGAAGGGTTATATCCTGTCTATCTCAGCGCAGAGACTGGACAATTCACTACTAGTTATGTTACGATTGGTGCTTATGGTGATAGTTTTTATGAATATTTACTCAAGTACTATTTGATGGATGTTAAACAAGAACATTTAGAGATGTTTAAAGAGAGTTTAGAAGGCATAGATCGATATTTAATTAAAAATACAATTCAAGGTACCTTCATTGGCGATCTAAATAGTAATGGTTTTATTTGTCAAATGAATCATCTAGTATTTTCCTCTTCACCTTCTAAATATTTTATATTAGGCTTTTTTCGTACCAGGTATGCTTACTCTGGCATCGAAAGTTTTGAGCAATGATTATTGGTTTGATATCGCTCATAAGATGGCTGTAACTGGGTATGATATTTATGCTAACATGAAGACTCATTTAGGCCCAGAAGCCCTTACGTTTTCGAATGGAATTGAAATCACTAGCTCGACAAATAATTTGAGACCGGAATTGGTGGAAAGTTTGTATTATCTTTATCAGAAAACTGGTAAAAAAGAATACTAAGATATTATTTGGTCTATCTTCTTAGTAATGCCTCCTTAAAATGGTTGATTTTTGTTAGGCTTTTGAGAAGTATTCGAAAACACATTATGGTTATGCTTGTTATTCTAATTTCAACAGCCAGAACATCGAATCTAACCAGATTGATGCTATGGAAAGGTGTTTTAGACTTTTATTTATATTCGTTTTGTATAGCTTCTTTATGGCGGAAACGATGAAATATATGTACTTAGCTTTTATGCCACGAGATTATATCGATTTAGATAATTGGGTATTCAATATGGAAGGTCATCCTTTGAAGATCAATAAACGAGAGTTGGAGGACACAACTTTTTATGATTAAAATCTAGACAAATCAATGAATTGTGATGGTTTAATGTTAAATTATAGACTGTTCACTATAGACGACGCGTTGTCTAGATATCGTACGTAGAACCAAAATTCTGCAAGTGCTACGATTAAAGTAGCGACCAAAGCTAATAAAATTCTCTAAACGTCAATTAAAAAAGGAAAGGGGAAATACCATGCCCATATCATTTGAAAACGTATAAGATACAAAATAAACTGCAAAAAATACACCAACTAAAGAAAATATTATGTTTAGGATGCCAGTTAATTGTTTTTTAGCTTCTCTAATATCTTCGCCTAAATTAATACCTACATGATTTCTTCTAGAAGTCATCTTTTCATAATGTTCTCGATCTATCTTGTTCTGAATACCTCTTAATCGTTGTTCCAATTCTGCATTCTATATATTATAATTTCACTAAGGGTGAGAGTACTCTTTCTTTCGGCTTTGGTGTCTCAATGAAGAGTTCGCTTCCTTTCACTAATTCATGTAACCAATATTTGCTATTTTCTATTTAAAATCAACTATGAAAGATAGGTAACCTTTATCTATAGGTGATAATTTCGATAATAAAGAGCTGGAAATCAGGATTAATAAATCGATTGGGAAGCCTATCGTTATTGATAATTTGGGGTTGGTAGTGTTGATATAACTTATTACTTGGTTCTTCACGCTAGTGTCTGTAGTTTCATTTTCTACGCTCTGGCATATGGCATTTCGGATATTTGGTGTTAGCGTAATCTGACTCATCACTTAAGATGCATGAATGCCCTGAAAAGAAGACCATTTTAAAAAATAATAGAACCACCAAAAACGAATATTTAATTCAAATCTTGTTGATTGACCAAATCGAAATGAACATTTCTATTATTCATTAAGTCCAAATGGGAACCATATTCCACCAATTTACCACCTTTTAACACTATCAAATCACAATTTTGAATGGACGAAAGTCGATGAGCGATAGTAATCGTAGTCCTATCATTCGAAGCAAGAACAATAGCTTGTTGAACCAATGATTCAGAGTGGGAATCCAAAGCTGATGTAGCTTCATCAAATAATAATAGACGTGGCTTTCTGATTAAGGCTCTGGCTATGGCTATTCTTTGTTTTTGACCACCTGATATGTGCCCACCTAGTTCGCCAACTTTTTAGTATTATATCCATCCGGTAAGTCCATAATGAAATCATGAGCATTAGCTGCTTTCGCACTTTGAATGATTTCTTCCATCGTGGCATCCGATTTGCCATACGAAATATTTTCAGATATAGTATAATCAAATAAAACTTGTTCTTGTCTAACAATAAATATCTGGCTTCTCATCTTATTTAGGTCCCAATCCTTCACATTGATCCTATCGATTGCAATAGCACCATTATTGATATCGTATAATCGTTGTAATAATCGAATAAAGGTAGTTTTAACACATCCTGATGGATCAACTAATGTAATATGTTTATAAGCTGGAAATTACAAAGATAATCCTCTTAATATTTTGATTTCTTTCCAACTTGGATAACTAAAATGAACATCATCCACTGAACAATTACCTTCCATCAACATAGATTTGGTATTTTTTAGCGACTTTATAGTTGGTCTACTATCTAATAAGAAGAAGAAAGATTCACAAGCGGCCTTCCCTTTAACGAAATTATTCATCAAATAAGTATTATCACCAATCGAAATCCCAAATAAGAATATAGCCGTATTAGTCTGAATGACATTAAATACATCATATTCCCCATTTAATAGCAGGCGGGAACTATAATAATAGGCAATAGATACGAAGAGGAATCTAATTGATTGTGAGAAGGCATAATCAAACCCACTACTAATAATTAATTCTATTTGAAGCTTATTGGCTTCAATATTATTTTTTAAGAACAATTTTAAGAAGGTGGGTTCTCTAGTCATACCAATAACCGTTCAATATTCAATCTTGCTTCACTTGCTATTTGTGCCGATCCTTCATAAGCTAATTTGATACGTTTCGAATAATGAGAGGTGATCTGAGTTTTCAGTATGTTGGCGATGACGAGAATAGACATGCAAGATAATAAAACTAAAGTAAGTTTCCAACAATTATAGAAAGCCAATGATAAAGCTAAGGATGCTCCACCAATAATATTCAATAAAAACATTAGGGTATTGATGAAATACATTTTAATCTGTTCTGCTTCAATATTTAATCTCGAGACTAAGATACCAACTTGATGTTTCTCTTCATCAAAATACGAAGGATCTTGTCTCAAAAGTCCTTGAAAAGTGTCGTTTCGGATCTTCTTCGTCATGAAATGACCGATAATTTCAAATAGTTCAATTTTGCCGATCTGAGCTAAAAAAGCGATAGAGCTGATCAATAAGAACATAGCACACCAGAAATTCACCTCCGATTTTGTAGATTCAGAAATATTAATTAGTGGTAATCTTGATAATATTTGTACCAGCTATAAAGAATAAAATGGTAGTATTGCGCCAGCTATAAAAGTACTGATGACAGAAAGAAATAATATCAATTTATGCTCCAATGCATATAAAGTTAATCGAATTATCATCCATTTATCATTCTTACTTAATATATCTTGTTTATAATCTTGCACTTTGTTGACATTCAAAACATTGCATTCTTCTTCAAGCTTTATGAATGGACGAGAACGATTAACTGAGGTAAGCGAGTCATTAAATGAAGTACGAGAAAAATTTAATGGTTTATCTGGATCATATAATTTAGTTTGCTGACTCTTCACTAATTTATAATACAAACCTTCTTTCCCTAATAAATCATGATGATTACCAAATTCCGTAACTTGTCCTTTGTCCATAACATAAATGAAATCAGCATTTTTAATTGTCGATAATCGATGAGCTATAATAATTGTTGTTCTATTTATTGATATTTGATTTAAAACATTTTGAAATGTTCTCTCTGCCAAGGTATCTAATGCTGAAGTTGCTTCATCTAATAATAATATTTTTGGGTTCTTGATGATCGATCTTGCAACACAAATTCGTTGTTTCTGGCCATCTGATAATAAACAACCTTGATCACCTACTATGGTATCATATTGTTGCGGTAATTTCATTATAAAATCATGTGCATTAGATAATTTACAAGCTTTAATAACTTGTTCTAATGTAGCTTCCTCATCTTGAGAAGCGTAAACCCAGGCTACATTTTGGAAGATCGTAGTACAAAATAATATTGGCTCTTGCTTGACTAATCCGATCTGCGTTCTCAAATAGTTGATATTGATTTCTTTAATATTGATTCCATCTATTAATATTTCACCATTATCAACATCGTAAAATCGCTCAATCAATTGAATGCAAGTACTTTTACCAGCGCCACTAGGACCAACAAAAGCTACTGTTTTTCCAGGCGGTATCTTTAAAGTGACATTTTTTAATGCCACATTACCTTTCCTAGTTGGATATCTAAATGTGACATTACAAGATTCAATCGATCCTTCTGAATTTTCTAATCTCACTCCTATACTACAGTCAGACTTAATGTTTGATTTCCTCTCCAGGATATCAAACACTTTAACTGCTGCTATTCTAGCTGAATTTAGAGCTTTAAATGCCGTAGAGGATTCTATAAGCCCTATTGATCCAAATACAATAGCAAAATAAACATGCACTAGTGTACCAGTATCATATTCACCATCCATAATCAGTCGAGATTCATACCAGAAACCAAGGCCATAAGTGCAATAAATGAAAAACGACATCAAACCAAAACCAACACCTAATATCAAGGAATTGAGTATATTTATTTGTTTAGTTTTCTCTGTCTTCTCATAATATCTCGAAGCTTCTTTTTTTGGCCTCCAAAGGCAACTACAGTCTTAAATCCACCTAATACTTCTTGAGAGACAGAAGAAGCGCTACCAATAAGATTATTTTGATAAGTTAATCTTGATGCCAACAAAATAGTACCAATAATAATAGGTAGACAGGCTATCATAACTAAAGCTAATTTCCATCCTCTATCTAAGGCTATGGTGATGCCAATAAGAAGAGATGAGAAATATTGTATTAATTGACCTAAATTCTCGGAAATTCCAACTTGCATTAAATTGATTTGGTTGGTTATTTTCTCAGTTATATCAGCACTACGATTGACATCGAACCATCCTATCTCTTGATTCAGTACGGATCTGAAGTATAAGGTACGGATACGAAAGCACAATTTCGTGCCTCCTATCGACCAAAGAATATTTTGTAGATAGGCAACTATAAAAGTACAACAACCTAATATGAGGAAATATAAACATAAAATTTTTATCTGATTATTGAATTTAACTGGTGCATTATTGGGATCGTTTTCGAGCATTAGCGGGTATTCTACTACGATTTTTAAAGTGGAGCTTAAGATAAAAGACATTATTGGCATTGCTGAACCGGTAAGTATACTAAAAATAGAGCCTAAAAAGAATATCATCTTTTCGATATTGTTTGTATACCTGACTAAATCTAATACTTCTATCTTTTTTCTATTCACTTTTCTCTCCCCTGTCTTTTCTATACAATTTAAATTGTTCTTGACTTTGTTGGTTCATTCTATACCATGAATGCTATCATCCATTTATGTATTCAGTGTCATTTTAAGCTTATTTATAACTTTGAGATGAAACATAGCCACTTCCCCTAAAACAAGTTTCTATGTTTGAATAACGACAAAACTAATTAAATAAATACATATAATTATAAATTTATCCTTTTTGTATTAATAAAAAGTAGTAAATACTTTACTTCGAGATCTTTGATTTTATGGCTAAAAATACATCGCCTCAAATCAGATACATTCATCTTACGTAATGTAATCATTGGTAAGTAACCAAACTACAATCAAAATAATATTTTCAAAATATGAACCCCATATTAATAAATCAAAAAGAGCATTCAATACCAAATAAATAATCAATAAATAAGGTTGTGGCGTTGTTTCAATAATCTATTCAACTTTACATACTTCTCGAAATGAATAGAGACGTTATTAGAAAATCCATTTCCACCTACTATATACCAGGTCCAAGGAACTATTTTGTGCTCGGGCTATTTTATTAAAAATAACAGAATCAAGGATAAAATAAGTCCTAAAACATGCGGAATACATGCTCGCCAGGGCTGATTATAAGAACTCAATTCCTTAAAGAATTATATATACTCCCTAAAAAATTTCTAATATCAAAGATGAGGCATCTGCTTCACTATTTGAATAAATGCAATGAAAATTTCGAGTTTTGAATTTTTGATTTATGAAAGACATTATACAAGAACAAATACAATTAATAAAAAAAGAACGAGAATATGTAGTACATGAATCATCGGATCAATTAAAACCACAAAATCGAAATCTCAACTTATTAATTAAAAAAGGTCTAGCTTTGACTAATTTGAGAATTACAGGTATGAAAATAGGTTTAGGCGGTAAAAGGTATAGCCTATTCGATGTTTAGATGTTTAATAGTGTTGTAGATTTCGAGAAGAATTATTCTTTATTATTACCTTATAATCAATTTCGTAATGGCGACGTTGTTGGGTTGGAACATATTGCCGATTCGAAAGAAGAAGGGAAACTTATAGAAGGCGTTGTCATTTCTGTAAGTGATAAGAAAGTGACGGTATCTTTCGAAAATGATATTGAAGATGATAACAAGACGTTTAAATTGTGTGAAATTATTTTATTAATTTTATAGATTCAAATTAGCTAATGAAATAACTTTCAAAAGGTATTATATTTACCAATAATCATCTATTTTATTAGAATGTTAAATTCATTAGAATATATATCTACTAATCAAGAGATGAGCGCGAAATTTTATAGACTTAAAGAAGTTTTATTAGGAAAGCAGAAGCCGACATTTCAATCCTCAATAGAAATCAAATTCAAGAATCCTCATTTAAATTATAAGCAGAAGAAAGCTGTTGAAGTATGTTTAAGGACTAATGAAATTGGTTTAATTCACGGTCCTCCTGGTGTATCTAACAATTTAAGACTAATTTAATAGACCGGGAAGACACACACCTTGATAGAAGTTATACAACAATTAGTAGAGAGGAAATTAAAGGTTTTAGTATGTGGTGCATCGAATTTATCTGTAGATAATCTAATGGAACGATTAATCATTCCTAGAAAGAAAGAATTAGAGCCACTAATTCGAATCGGCCATCCTGCTAGGATCCAATTGCCTGTATTACTTCAATATTCTTTAGAATATCAGAGTCTGAATTGCGATCAAGCTGACATTGTCAAGGATATTAGAAAGGAAATTGAAGCTTTGGTTTCCAAACTAAAAGATCACAAGATTAAATATAAAGAAAGGAAAGAAATTTATTCCGAGCTCAAATTATTACGAAAAGATTTCCGTATTAGAGAAAGAGATATATTACAAACTTTATTAAAGAATTCTAAAATCGTTCTTTGTACTTTAAATAGGTCTTTATCTATTCTTTTGATTTCTTAGTGCTGGATCCAAAGTCTTGAATGGTTGTGAATTTGATGTTTTGATCATAGATGAAGCTACGCAAGCATTAGAAGGCGAATGTTGGATAGCCATAAACAAAAGCAAGAAACTAATATTAGCCGGAGATCATCATCAATTACCACCAACAATACAGAGTAAGGAGAAGAAATTAGAATATACATTATTTGAACGAATGCTCAAGTTATATGGTAGTGAAATTTATGTTATGCTGGAGGAACAATTTCGTATGAATAAATTCATCATGAATTTTAGTTCTAATCAGTTGTATAGAAATGAATTAGTCCCTCATCATACAGTTGAGCATCATTTATTGGTTGATTTGGACAATATAGAAGATAATGAAATCACTACAGCACCTTTAATCTTTGTGGATACTGCTAGTTATGATTTATTCGAATCGGTTGATTCCGATAATCAAAGTTCTGTTGTTGATGAAAGTAAACTTAATAAAGGAGAAGCTGGTATTGTCATTAAACATGTAGAAAGACTTATTGAATCAGGTTTAGAGGATTCACAAATTGCTATTGTCTCGCCTTATTTCGCTCAAATCGCTTATTTGAAGCTTAATTTATTAAAAGAATATCCTGATCTTGAAATTGCTACAGGTAAAATTTTAATATTTGATTGTTTTTTATAGTTGATGGATTTCAAGGTAGAGAAAAAGGTATTTTGAAACGAAATTTATTTCTTTAGATGCCATAATACTAACATTAGTTCGATCCAATCCTGATAAAGAAATAGGGTTCTTGAGAGATTATAGAAGGTTAAATGTAGCTATAACAAGAGCAAAAAGACATCTATGCATAGTAGCAGATTCTGCAACAGTTTTCAAAGCTTTGAATACTTCAAGTAAGTCTAATAAGAAAAGTGATACAAAGAAAGTTGTTGAAGATAATAAGGGGTCTAAAGATGGAATTGAGTTTTTGGTTGGCTTAGGCTTATATTTAACTGAATTTGCTGATATTTGGTGTCCTGATATGTATCTTTGAATTCTAATAAACTTAATGATCTATTTAAAAGAAAATCTAATTAAAATATCAGATTCTTTAAGGCATATTAATTCGCTTTTTTCTACCACCTAATTCAGTTGGGAATTGTATCAATCGATTACTAGCAAAACGAGACGATTTATAAAGAAACAATCATGTTTCGATTTGTAATTTTCTCGTGTTTTTGCAATGGTTTCAAAATCTCGATCTGACGTAACTTTCTAGTTTTTCAAATAAACCATCCTAAGATTTCCAGGCTAAATTGACCAAAAGCGCATCGAAAAATTGGAATTCAAACCACCAACACGAAGGACGAAAAGACTATAAATAAAAGTCTAAAACAACGACCTAAACCTACGAAATTAAATGGCAAGAACCAAACAAACAGCAAGAAAATCTACCGGTGGAAAAGCACCAAGGAAACAATTAGCTACTAAAGCAGCCAGAAAAGCAACTACATCGGGAGGAGTAAAGAAACCACATCGATATAGACCTGGTACCGTTGCTTTAAGGGAAATTAGAAGATATCAAAAGAGTACCGAGTTGTTAATCCGTAAGTTACCATTCCAAAGATTAGTCAGAGAAATTGCTCAGGATTATAAAACTGACTTGAGATTCCAAACTTCTGCTATCGGTGCTCTCCAAGAAGCTTCCGAGGCTTATTTGGTTGGATTATTTGAGGATACTAATTTGGCTGCTATTCATGCTAAAAGAGTTACTATTATGCCTAAAGATATTCAATTGGCTCGTCGTCTTAGGGGTGAACGTTTTTAATTCCTTTGCTTTTATTAAAATTTATTATCTTTTCTAATTGTATTTTCTCATTATTGATGAGGTGTGTATAGATTGTGATCTCTTACTAGAACATAATGAGAATATTGGTATTAATTAAAGTGTTTTATTACAAATCATCATTGTTTTGCATTGATCTTTAGTAGATGAGCTTCAGTATTAAAGACCCAATTATTTAAATCTATATGATCTTTAGGAAGAAATGCCAAATACATATATTTAAAGGTTTCGGCAAAGAAAAAACTACAAAAAATAAATGATAATTGAATACCTTTCCATTTTACCATTTTGTTGTTTGGTCTTATCGATTTCGTTCACATTTCCATAAGCTGAATAAGCTACATTATTTTTAGAGAATAACTCAAAGGCCTAAACAAAAACATTAGACTTAAGAGGTAGATACACAAAAGATGTTCCAAACTCTATCTTGATACTTAGACTCTCCAGTATATTTATAAAGGTAAAATAAAGATTCTAATAATTCCGGTCTCAAATTATTTTCTGGATTCTTTATTTCAATACCATGTTCAGAAAATTCTACTACTTCGGGGCCTAATTTAGTTTGGGTTTTATTATAAACCGAATAATAAGTATCTGCCAAGTCTTTGGCCAACTGTAAATAAGTAGAATTAGATAACGTATCAGAAGCAAGGGTAAGTAAGGCTGGAACGAAGAAAGACTATAAAAATCAAATAAATAATAAGTTACTAGATGATCCATTCTATTACTAATTCTATCCGATTCATCTATTTCTGCTAAATAAGTAGTATCTTTCAATTTGACTACGAGGCTTTGTAATCCATCTAAACTTTCTTTAAACATGTCTAAATGCATTTTATTGCGATCCATAATGTATGATTTGAGCAGATATTCATAAAAAGAATCGCCAAGTGACCCGAAGGTAGTCTTATTAGTGGTAAATGAGGGAGTAGAATTAAGACTCAAGAACACAGGATATAAGCCAGTACGTTTCTTTTTTATCTTATTTAGTATATCATAAACTTTATATGCTTTTTCTTTATAAATAGTATTGTTGGTTAAATGAGACAATCGACTAAATTCTAATTGCATAGTTCCCACTTCACCCAACACCACCCGGTCAAATTCATCTATGCCTTGCTTTGTCTCAAGGTTCAAGTTAGGATAAGGTAATCCTGACGTAGTATTAAACGATAATAAGAGGATATCGGCTAATTCAACAGCCTTTTCTAACAATACTTTCTCACCACTTAAATCATAACCACTGATGAGGCCGCCTAAATATCTTATGTTGGTCTCAAATATCAACAATGGTTTACCATTACCTTGAGTAAAATTGATTTTTGCAATTTCTTTAACTGTATCATTAAAGTCTTCTTTCAAATCCATTATCCATAATGTTGACAAAGAATCAATCATAGTAGCACCCCAACCTTGAAACATGTCACTCGACCCAACCTTGATTAGTGAATTCAATTCGTCTTTTGGATAAGCATATTTCTTATAACCTTTCCAAGCATATTTAAAGGCATCTTTCACTTGCTCTGATTTCGATTTCTTCAATAAATTATTGATAGTCACAATGGTAAAGATAAATATACCCGTTATTAGGATTATTAAGGCTAAGAATTTCTTTTGTATCTTCATTTTGGGTGATTTTGTATATGCATTTACGGTTATATAGGTTGATCTTCGGCAATTTTATTCTTTTCATTCCTTTACGGGATTTTATGTTAAATTTCCAACAATCATAATATCGGATGTAAAACTACTCGTTATTATAAAAATTATGCGATTTTGAATTTACCAAAATGGCACAATACTTTTGAAACATTATTCTAATTGGTCGAGAAATTTTAGTTTCTTGAATGCATAAAATAGTAAATAAATTCATGTATTTACTATCCATAAAATATCTCTTAGCTATATTTCTTGTCATTTTAGTTGCTTCCTCAACCTATTTTCACTATGATGCACTAATATTCTAGACTTATAACCGAGGTTTCAAAAAATTTGTGCCAAATAATCATAGTTTGGCTCTTCAATTTGATTTTATTTGATCGCTTGTTTTGTGTGGTAAGTGAGGGAATTTATAAACCTTTATTTTACCTCTAAATTTTATAAAGTCAAATAATTGGACAGTTTCAACAAACTATTTCATAAATATATCATTTGATTATCAAGGCTAAAAACTATAAATATCTAAACTTATATAATGTAATATTTTCAATAACTGAAATTTATAATGGCTTAAATCGATCTTGAGTTTCTAAAATCAATTCCACATCCGATAGAAAAGAATTAACTAATACTCTTAAAAGCTTCAAATTATCGGATTGAAATGAACTTTAAAGATTATAAATTAGAAAAGTATACCAAATTAAAATGGAATGATCTTTATCAACTTGTAAAGATCTTATTGATTCCGTTGGTTTCATTAATTTATCTACTTCGATTACTTTCTTGATTCTTTCACCTATGATATAATCTACTTCAATCTCTATTTTTCTAAGTAAATAATTGATTTAAATGGAGTTACATTTCATGCTTCATTATCAATTGCAAATTGTATTCAAAGTTGAAAATTTCAATTTTCAAAAAATCACGGATGACATAGATCACCAAGACTTATTTTAAAGTAATTTAACCCTTTTAACGCCATGAATTTCTTACAGAAGAATTTTGTTTTCAAGATAAGAGAAAATGAGTAAAACGAAGCTAAATACAAAATATTAAATAGAAAAATATAGGAGTTTCATAAAGTTCGAGAAAAAATATTTTTTAGAAATAAAATTTAATAATAATTACCTTCTTTAGACAGTACTACTTCACATCTTTTTATCTGTTATAAAAATGGTTCTCTAAAGTCATTAAGGTCCTAATAAATCGATTTTTGACTTAAATGCATCCAAAACCTTGTCGTCAGAATAATTGTTGCCCTTCAACTTATTTTTGATATTTGGAAATAAATGACATGCCAGGGTACTCTTCTGGGTAGATTTTAATGAATTCTTCGTTGATTTCATTAGCTGATTTACCATTTAAGAAGTGGTTATAGACTAATATCCTAAAAAATTGTTTTTTTTCATTTTTCTAAATTTTATAAAAATGCCAAAAATAATTTAGTCTTTTATAAGATAAATAAATGAGGATATATAAATAAATAAAATGGCACTTTATTTTCGTTCAGAGTAGTCCATTTATTAAATAATTGGTTGAACAAGAGTGAGAATAATCTAAATTCATTAAAAATTTGGTTGACTTAAGAAGAGAATCAAAAAGGGACTACTCTGAACGAAAATAAAATGCCAAATCACATAAATAAAACAAAACCTTCTTTTTAAATATAAATAAACATAAACAAATTAAAATTAAAAATGAGCTTGATTCCGCGAACTTTACGAAACCCCTATATTAATAAAAATAGCTCATACAATTCTATTCTCGTCTGTTTATGTTTAGACTAATTAAAAGCCATCTATACCTAAATTTATCGACTGAAACAGATGGTTTAAAGCCGAAATAGCAACGTCTGGAATTAAAAGGGTTACCTCCCCCCGTTTTTAGGCGTTCTATTTTGAAGTTAACACTTAGAATTCCTCTCTTTCTAATTAATCAAAAATAAAGTATATAAAAATGTGATTTATGAATGAAAAGAACTAAAAATACCGATATTATGTGCAACATAATGAGGTTGATCAGATGGTTTTAAAGAATTGGCCTCCATTTCAGATGAAACCCCTACAAAATGAAACTTACAAATAATACCTGATAAAACTAATAAAGTAGACATTGGAGCCTTAAGCCCAAAGATGATATCAGTATCTAATCGATCTCCTATCATGATTGATCTTGAGAAATCCATAATACCAAAACTATAGAATTACTAAAGAACGAGATTACGCCTTCTTAATACAATCCAATAAAACAGAATTTGGTTTTCCCACCGCAACGGGTTCGATACCAGTAGATATGATTAAAGGTGATATCAATGCTCCTGTACCAGGATAGAATTTACCGCCTTTATGTGGGAAAGTAGAATCTAAATTGGTGGCTATAAATAAACAATCAGGGTTGTTTTTGATCTGTTGATAGGCGAAACAATATTTCTTATAATTTATGTTTAGATCAAAGCCCATCAATACTGCTCCTATCTTGATAAATGTCAGTTTCAATTGAGCTTACTTTTTCATCTGGAGATAAATCGATGTCTTCATCACACTAAGATTTATGAAACTAGACGTACTGTTATGGAAAAGTTGCTTATTCCTACTTCATTTAATTCGTCTCTAATTCCTTGTTCACCAATTACGAACACTTTTTTATCTGAAGAAAAGCGAACTATTTCTTTTAAATAAATCGCTGCTGCATATGCAGAACCAAATATTTCTTCCTATATAAAATAATAGCCAATGAATCTATTAGAATGTGATACTTTTGTAGCTTGAATACCTAATTTAGTAAATTTCTCTAAATAAGTTGATCTAGATTTAGTGCTATTATTAGTGATGAATACAACCCTCTTATCTTAATGTTGATGTGATTAAAAAATACTTTTAGTCCGTAAATAATCGAGTGTTTGTTTAGAATTTTCTATTAATTCTTCTCCATTCCATAATACGCCTATAAAATTCAAGTTTTGTAGATATTCACCATCACAATCGAATAAGAAATTATCATGTTTGTTGATTATTTCGTCAATATCGCCTTGGATTTCTAATCTTTTCATTTGGATCAATTGTTTTGATTTAGGATTTGACGTTTTAGGAATTATTTATAAGGATTTGTTAATTAAATTCGATCCATCCAAATTGTTTTTAAGCAAACAAAAGAGATAATATGGCACAATATTTTTGAAACATAATTCTATTCTAATTGGTCGAGGAATTTTAGTTTCTTGAATGCATAAAATAGTAAGAATGAAAATAAATTTATGTATTTATCAACTTTACTATCCATAAAATATCTCTTAGCTATATTTTTTGCTATTTTAGTTGCTTCCTCAACGTATTTTCACTATGATGCACTAATATTCTAGAATTATAACCGAGGCTTCAAAAATTTTGTGCCATATGATTAAAAGAAAGATAATTAAAAATGAAATTTTTGTATGTCTTTTCATTTAAGCTTTTATTTATAAATAAAATTCTTGATATAAATCAACCAAAATTAGGGGAAGTTAACTCAAAACCACCAAAAGAACTCTTTGTTTCAAAAAAGATATCTAAAATTGTATCAAAGAAATAGTTATCAATGGAAAATAAGCTTTTTAACTAATAAATATTTTAAATGTCTTGGAGGTTAATTGATTAACCCTGTTAAATTAAACATGATTAAATTGTTGAGTGTATTTATTCAAAAAAGAGCTAATAAATCTTGAAGTTAAATATTTTTGTTTATTTTGAATAAAGAATATAGTTTAAATATATTAAAAGTGTAATAGAAAAAACTTTGTTCGCAGATTTTGTTAGAATTTATGAAAGAAAACGGATTTCTCGATTTTTGGATCGAAAAACAGGCTAAAGTTGGGTCTGAAAAGGCTTACCATTTAAAAAGAAAACAGTAAGATAAATAAAACCAAGTTTTAAGTATTAGTTTCAATAAAGTTGTAAAGTTTTATCAATTTTGAAGGGAAACAATCGAATGAAAATAAGAAACAAAGTATAATTTAAATAACACTAAAAAGATTATAAAATATTTTATTTGAAAAAATTTTATTTAAAGCTTTATTAATTTTTAGTCTAGAATCACTCTTCACAGTCGTAAAATTCATCATCTGATTATCCATCAGCATCTACTCCATCATTGGTATTAGTAGTTTCTAAAAGTTCCTTAAATAACTTGTCTAAATGTTCTTCTATATTTTCATCAATATAATCAGAGTCCATAGTATTATCTTTCTTAGATTCATTAGATTTAATTGGATTCGAAGAATCTTGCTTTTTCTTTTCATGATTCTTTTCAACAAAATTTGCTTTATCTCTAGATTCAATTCCCATAGGTTTTTCCTGTATATTTGCTTCTTCATTTAACAATTCATTTTGATTTTCTAATCCATTTAAGTTAATTTAAGATTCATTGAGACATGACATCATTTTCGTAGTTTTCATCGACAAATTCTTGAATAATTTGTTTCATTTTCTTCTATATTGGAGTTGTTCGTGTCTTGTATTATTTCATCTAAGTAATCTTCAATTGATCTTTTAAATTTCGTCACATCAAATTTGTTGGTTCCATTAACCATTATTTCAAAAGTCTTCTTCAATACTATTGACTGAACGTATTGCTGTAAATGGCTATTTTTAGAAGAGGGTTTTTTTTGAAAGAAAAAAATGTCTTTTTATAGACTAAAAACTTCTATTATTAAATGGTGTTTATTATCTGGGATAATATTTCCCATTTCATAATTTAAAGGGAATTAATTTTCCTTTGGTGCATTAATTATGCACATAATTCTATTTTTATTATCTATTTTTAAATCAATTATAATGAAAAAATTGTCGTTTTACGACACGTATGAGAAAACTTTTTCATCAATATCAAGTTGCTTTCTATAGTTTTTGTTAAATTGAGTTACCATTCCATCCCAACTAATTCAAATGGTATAATTTTAAACTGTATTTTATACCTATAGCTGAGTTCATTAGCCAATAATGAATATTTCATTTTTTTAAATGATTCAGTTTGTTGTAGATTTTCTTGACTTGTAATTCCTACCTCCACAATTTTGATCTTATGATTCAATTTATCAAATACACTAGGGAGCAATGAAGAAGGAAAAAGAATAACTTTCTATTATTAATTAAAATTATGTTAAAATACATTTATATTTTAAAAAACATATTATTGTATATTATAAAGTAGTCAATTTTAAATAATTAGTGAATAAAATTTTCATTATTTTACGTATTTATGTATTTATTAATATAAAAATTAACTATAAATATGGGAGTTTATTTTCGTTCAGAGTAGTCCCTTTTTGATTCTTTGCTTAATTCAACCAAATTTTTAATTATTCTCACTCTTAATCAACAAATTATTTAATAAGTAAAATGGGGACTGCTCTGAACGAAAATAAATTCCCATATTAGGTGATAAAAATTAACAGAGCAAAAATGAAGGAAAAGTTGAAAATTTATTGAATTTAAGTATCAAAATAATCTTAATTAAAAACTAATAGCTAGTTGGACCACCTTTAGCCTTAATCACTTCAATACATCTATTTCTCATCGAAGAAACAAGATTTTTCGTCACTTCCGGTTGAACTCTTTTCCATGCTTCTTCAAGATTATTCTTTAATTGTTTTTTGCACGAACTTTTATATTTTCTAATGTCTCACTCTATGTGATCCCATAAATGCTCGATTGGATTGGGATCTAGGCTTTGTGCCGGCCAATCGAGCACTTCTACCTTTATTTTTTGCAAAAAATGACCTATTGTTTTAGCTTTATGCTTCGGGTCATTATCATGTTGGAAGATAAATCGCCGGCCCATTCTCAATTTAACAGCGGATTCTTTTATATTATTTTTTAGAATGTCTCTGTAGATATATTGTTCCATGTTTCCTTCAATAAATTCGAATGTTCTAACTCCTTCAGAGCTAAAACAACCCCAAATTTTGATATTTCCACCGTTATTTTTTACAGTGGGATTTAAATTCTTCAATTTTAGGCCTTCATTTTTCTTCCTCCAAACTCTAACCCTTCCATCATCACCAAAGACATTGAATTTTGACACATCAGACCAAATGCTTTATCCCAAAATTCTTTATCCTTATCTACATGTAATTTTTCAAATTCAAGCCTTGCCTTTCGATTTTTGGCGGAAATAAAGGGTTTTCTTTTCGCTCTAAAATTCTTTAGCCCTTCCTTTTTTAAGATTCTAGCAATGGTAAATCTACTTACCTTCTTCCCAGTTGTCTCCAAAGCAATTTTTGCTAAGGTTGGGCCACTTAATTTTGGGGTTTTTTCTGCATTTCTCTTTATTATCTTCTTCTCATGTGCTGAAAATATCGGCTTTCTACCCCGTCCACCAAGATTTCCCACTATTCCATCACTTTTATATTTATTAATTATATTCCACACAGTCTTATAGGGCATTTTGACTATCTCTGAGACATTTTTTATTGATCTATTCTCATATTGATTTCCTTTCCATATATTGATAGCCATATTTCTTTCTTCAATAGTTGTTTCCTTTCTTATATAAATAATTTATTTATTATTATTATAATATAATTATTTTCTAGAAAATTCTAGATATTTTGATAAAATTCATTCAAAAACTGGAAATTCCTTTAATTTTGCACAGGTAAAAATTTGGAGGATTTGAAAAAATAAATAAATAGAGATATTTAATTTGTAACTTTTTAAATAAATTTATTAGAAATTAAGGTCGTTATTACCACTTTAATTTTGTATAAACTTTATTTAAAAAATTCATTAAGTTTGGAGTTAATTTAATTCTAAATTCGTAATTATTCTGTTTCCTTCTTCAATGCTCCCTAGTGTAGGACTATATTCGGCTTGTTGAATTTTATACTATTGTTTGTAGTAAAGTTCATGTCAGTAACAATTTTAGCAAAGGTGTTTTCAATAACCTTTTCCATTTTATGATACACTAAAAAGATCATAAAATTGTAATTCAAAGATTGGGGATCGCCTCAAGTAAGGGAAAGTGCAAAGAAATCCATTCAGAAATCTAAAACTAAAGGCTAAATAATATAACTATGTGGATGTAAAGTAAATAAATATACAGTTTTTATTGATATCTAGATAAATCAATAGTTGAGATATAAGGCGAATTTGTCAAATCCTTGAATTGCAGTATGAATCTTTTCGTTTGAATCCGACTTATAATATTCCTTTCGACTAAAAGTGACAATGTCATTTCGGATATTACCGTAAATGACCTATTATAAGGCCAGATAATAGGTCATTTACGTACTTTTAAAATTTGTTTTATACTGATTATATGCATAATATATGGTCAATAACACAAAAAAGATTCTATCAAAAAATAGTTCTTTATAAAAATTACATTTGTAATTTACATCATTTTCAAAAAATAGTGTAATTTTTGAACTCTAGTAAAGTCGATTATTGCATTTTCACTCACTCTTTCACATTTTTCAACATGGCAAAAGTCAAGTCTAATGTTTGGGAACAATTATGGAAAAGTAATAATCAAAAACTATAAAATTTCCTTAAAAGCAAATCATAACTTTGAATTAGGCAACTCGCCTTTCCAATCTTTGGCAGTATATTGAACCCAATCATTAGCCAAAGGAGAAACAAGCAACTCATCTGGGATATCAAAGGACTTGATCAAAAGCGGAGTAACCGAGGATAAGTCCTTAATAAACTGCTGATAAATAGGAAACCAAACATCACCAACATTATTAGGCAAAATGTTGTAGCCAATAAAGAAGGCGAAATCTTTCTTGATTTCATTCATCATATAAACCCTTGCAACCAATCTCATCACTGGTTCGATTTCTTTATCAATCTTTTGCACTTCTGGCACTTTAGGATGCTTGAATTTTGAAATTTCCACTATTGCCTTTCTATTCTCGAAAATATCCTTAACATTAAGAGAGCCCCCCAACAAAGCATCCAATTCCACAACAGAAAGATAATCCGCGAAAATCTTACCAGTTTTCTGAATAAGAGGAGAATATTGCAACATCCACTTATCAAAGATCGCCTCTTTCGTCATTTTCAAGCCTAATTGCGCCATATTATTAACCAACTTCTCTAATCTGACTCTAAATCTAATAAAGATCAAAGTAGCCAACGCAATATCGAGAGCATTACCAGTTGGATTAAGCCAATCTAAAGATCTCATTTTCTTGACAACAGGGGCATCATTCTTGATATTCGCCAAATTCCATATATTATCCGGTTGGACAAAAAGAGAAGCCAATTCCTTGCTAACTTTCTGCATCAACACTGCATTATCGCCTTCCGCGGTGATGCCAGAATGAGCAAAACCGATTACTTTTGGTATAATAGCATGTTGCAAATAACTCATCCCGCCACATCTTTCACGACAAGTAGTTCCAACAACTTCAGTATTCCAGCTTAGAGCCGGCTTAATAGCACAACACCAAACAATAATCTCTACCGGAAATCCGTGATAAGTTTTTAAGTCAGGATTTTGGATTTGCATCAGATTAGATTTAGCCCAATACCGTTTCGTTCTATTAAGTCCTAATAGCAATATCATAGTCCTGCTCAACAGAGGCAACAAATTGGTTTGTTGTAATTGGTAATTCATAATTGGGAAATCACTCTTTCCTGTAGGCCCAACCGTCAATCTCGAAAACGAATACTTGATAGCAATGGTAAGCGCCATTTTAGCACCAGATGCCATCATTGAGGCAATACAGATCCTACCAGCTAATAATTGATCCGCCACTTTCACAAACTTTTGTCTCGCTCCACCCTTGATCGTAGTTTGGTACTTGCCATCTGGTGTGATATCAGAAAATCGGTTCAACAAATTGACTACTGGCACTCTGACATTATCGAATTTCAATATTGCATTATCGACACCATCTACTTCCATTTTTGGTCCCATTTCAAGGATTTGAATACCTTGACATACACTCAAATTCTCATTATCATTACCTTCTCGAATTGGTACTAATATAGCATGTATTCCTTCATGTTTCTCTACTGTCAATTGAGCAAACACGATCGCATATTTTGCATGTTTCGCTCCATTTGTAATCTAAAATTGTCAATCTTTTGGTGAATTTATACCCAATATTTCTGACTTTTGAGTGTAGGACTATTGACGATAATTTCTTTCGTACTATGGTCATATTTCGCAGTAGTCTATAATAATAAATAGAGTGTGATGCTTCCATTTCAACTGCATTATTGCCATATGCCAATTCGGTCAAGGCAAAACACCCTGTGCTAGTTAAATTGTTCAATTCGGGTAATAAGCTTCGATGATATTGGGTTCCTAAATTGATCAAAGTACCACCAAACTATATAAGATCATTATATGGAGAGATTATTATACCAAATTATAATGAACTGTAAATTTCGTTGCTGAAGCACCATCAACGTAAGCCATCACTTCATGAACTACAAAAATAAGAGATTAGAGAAACCAGCAAAGACATTCAAAGGATTATCCTCGAAATCATTAATTTTAATAAGACCAGTAGAAGCAATTAATTTCAACTGTTTATAAGCTCTAGTTTGTTTCTCGCTCTGAAGTACATTGAATTTCGTCCGAAATTCATCTAACTTGTTGATGATTAAGTATTTCAACTTGCTTCGTATATCTTGATTATCCGGGTCGAATACTAGGCTTAACTTCTTGGGCTCGAATTGGAGCTTGCTTACGTTCATTTGAAATGTAAATTTGAAACTTTTACTAAATTTAGTGAAATCACAAATTGCATCTAATGAATGCCAGAATAGCGAAATTTATATGTAGTATTTTTATATATATCATATATATTTTACACAAGAGTCATTGTCAAAAAACAGATCGAACTTTTGATGCAATAACGAACAAGTTCCGAATCACGTTTTTACAGATTATGATTTCTAAATATTTACATAATAAACAGTATATTTAATTATTTGGAAGATATGATATTATTATTAAAATCCGAGAAAACGAGCTTTTCCTTAAATGCTCCAGATACGGTAAAGGTATCAGATTCATAATGTACATCAGTTGTATCGATTAGAGAACTTGTACCTCCAGAAGGAGCATTCTTAAGACCACCGTTAGTTTTATTTCTATCTTCAGTATATAATTCTTTTGGTATCGATACAATTTGCGTTATATTATTGAGATTTTCCGACTGAATTGGTGTTTGAATAGTCTGAGTGTCATTTGAACGGGTATTATTGGTGTCTTGTTGGTTTATAACGAGACTTCCATATATAAGATGCAAACCTACCCATAGAATCAGCTGCATTTTGCAAAAAGTTTCAATTCGAATTTGCCTCAAAATCAATTTTACGCCAAATTTGGAAAAAATTTAAAATATGATTCTTTGTAAATATTTCACTTCATTATTCAACTTGGGCATTTATAATCCTACGATTTGAAATAGGAACTAGATTCAAATCTGTATCATCTACTTGACCTCCAACTTTCTCTTCGATTCTTCACCTTTTAATATGGGACAAAATTTTTGAAACATAATTCTATTCTAATTGGTCGAAAAATTTTAGATTCTTGAATGCATAAAATAGTAAGAATGAAAATAAAGTTATGTATTTATCAACTTTACTATTTTATGCATTCAAGAATCTAAAATTCCCCGACTAATAAGAATAGAATTATGTTTCAAAAATATCTGTTAGTTATAATTCTTGCCATTTTAATTGCTTCCTCAACCTATTTTCACTATGATGCATTAATATTCTAGAATTATAACCGAGGCTTCAAAAATTTTGTCCCATATGGCACTTTATTTTCGTTCAGAGTATAATCCCCATTTTACTTATTAAATAATTGGTTGATTAATAATCTAGATTGATTAAAAAGTTGGTTGAATTAAGCAAAGAATCAAAAAGGGACTACTCTGAATAAAGTGCCATATTCAAACCAGAAAATATTTCACTTTCAGGATCACCATTTGTTGACCTTCTTATCTGTGACGCCATTGTATTATTTTCTACTATCTGTTCTCTTTCGTCTAAAGTGGGAAACGATGAATACAAGGAAGGATACCAAGAACCATAAGTTTCAGTGGTTTCATTTTGTATTCCATTAATTTTTGGATGATCGACTTTGTCTCTATCAGTTTCGATCTCTTCGTTTCTTTTAGAGACGAATAAATCCATCTCTAAGTTATGATTACTATTTTGTGATACTATATTTGTTATTACTAGACATTCATTTATTCTCATTTTTATCAGAATTTTGATTATTTTAGCCTCATTTGTTATTTTTGACTGTTTTAGATTGCGCCATAAGCATATATGGGAGTTTATTTTCGTTCAAATAGTCCATTTATTAAATAATTGGTTGATTAATAATCATTAAAAATTTGGTTGAATTAAGAAGAGAATCAAAAAGTGACTACTCTGAACGAAAATAAATTGCCATATTAAGTTTTTTGAAGAATGTGGCGTCGATTCATTTTATTTATTATCAAGGTCATCGTTAAATCCTACAAATAATTTAACTTCGTCTTCATCAACATCTATTCCTGAATTGCCTTTATTCTTATGCACAGTCTTGTTTTTCTGATATGCAGAAGTATCATCTATCTGTGATCCATCACTTGGCTGTATTTTATTTCGAGACTTTCCATTTTTGGTAGAATTTATATTCTTCTCATACCTAGCTTCTTCTTCTAATTCATTCTCTTTTGCTTCTTTATCTATTTTAGACTTAAAATCTTTATAAAAACCAATATATTTATTCTTTCCTGGGTCCAATATTAAAGGATTGTAGCTTAGAACGTCTGTAGTATTGAATTCTGATGCGTATTTGTCGATTGAAAAGCATCTGATGTTTATTGTGAGTATTACTATTGTCAATTTCATCAGAAAACTCAATTTTTACAAATGGCGATTTCGCCACATAAATGAAAGTAAAATTGGTTGAAAAGAAAACGAGACTATTATTCAAAATTAATTAGAAGGAGCCTGCGGAAGCACTTCATTGGTAAACTCTGAGGTTACATTGCCCGCTAAAACTGGGATACTCTTACTGCCATTACTACCACTTGTACTATTATCATTTTTGGAAGAATCAGAGGATAGTCCACTCTCAGCACTATTCAAATTCAACATAGACTTATTCTTACCAAACACTTGCGATTCATCGTTATTATTTAACGAACTAGACTCTTTGTCTTTATCATCCCTTTCGCCATTTGAAACAAATTGAGATGGTAAAGCTTTCGATTTTGGTATTAGCATTATGGTTGAACCATCCTTCAATGTAGTATAACTAACATCTTTTGGGTCGATGGCGATCATACTTTTATCCATCATTTGCTCTTTATAATTACCTAAGCCGTGTTTTGGTTTCCCATCATTATTGGAGGTAGGATTACTGTTCATGTTCAAATTTGCCAAGTAATTATTTATAGAAAACGGCGTTTCTGTTGGGGCTACTGAGGACATAGACATAGAAGCTACATCACTTTGTGACTTGCTAGCCGAATTTCCAACTCCGCTAGAAGACGCAGATACGATTGCTGAGATCGATGAGGCCGACATTGAAGGAGCAGATGATTCAGATGGCATCATAGAAATGGATTGAATCGATAAATTTGGCACTGCACTCGTGCTAGGTTCTGTTTTATTTCGTTCGAGGTCTCCTTTCATTTCTGCTCCAATGAAACTAACTACACCATCAGACATCGATCCTGTTGTGGGCTGTCCTCCTTGCGCCTTTATTAATTGTATCAAGACTGTTGTATAAATCATTATGTCCGATTTTTGGCTTTTGGTTTTTATAGGGTTTTATTTCCTTGGGTGTGTACGGTTAATTCTTTAAAATATTCCTTAGCGAGTAACTTTGGAGGTTTCTATATATGGCACTTTATTCAGAGTAGTCCCTTAAAGATTCTTTTCTTAATTCAACCAACTTTTTAATGAATCTAGATTATTCTTCAACCAATTATTTAATAAATGGACTACTCTGAACGAAAATAAAGTGCCATATAAATGGAATTCTAGAAAATTTTATTGAATTCGGTTTCTTTTATAAAGATGGTCTCCAAATTTAAGCAATAAAAATCTATAGGGTTTCTATCTGGGAAATCTTTTAACAGAAATAAGGCAGGCTTAAATTGATTCAACATTATTGATGGAATTAATTTTTATATCACTATTTTAACTTTCATGGTTATCAATTGATTCTGATGGCCTTTGACACAGAACAGCTAGTAGAACCGACATTATAATGTCTTATTTATGTAACGAATTCATTTAGTTAAAAACAAGCATTTTTTTGCTGAAATTTTTTTATTGTTTTTACATTTTATCCCCTATTGATGATTTTCCTGAGCATTGATTAGACGAGTATTCGAAGGCCAAAAAAATAAAAATTTTAGTTGAATAAAGTGCCATATATAGTATGCAAATATGGCACTTTATTTTAGTTCAGAGTAGTCCCCATTTTACTTATTAAATAATTGGTTGAACAATAATCATTGAAAATTTGGTTGAATTAAGAAGATAATCAAAATGGGACTACTCTGAACGAAAATAAAGTGCCATATATTCAAAATACAAATCATGAATGCCATTTTTGATCTCTGCATCTTCAGCTTGATAAATGTTTTTAAAATTGTGTAAAATGCGCTCCTGATGGAAAAAATGTCACGAATATATTTAAACTAAAATTAAATTTATTGTAAAACTCTTTTATATTGATATTTTAGACAATGTTTAAAGAAATTAACAATTTAGATATAAACATATGATCATTTTTGACAAAAACTGGTCAAGATGGCAAAGAAAGAAGTCTCTCTTTTAAAGATGTATTAAGGATATTTTATATTTTCCTATATACCTATACAATGCAATTAAAGTTTCAATTCTAATACGATAGAAGAATTTTATGATAACTTTATATTAAACAATGAAAGTTTTAATCAAAAATATACACTAACAATATAGTTGAATTATGGATTTTTACAGGCTTTATGAGCAAGAAAAATGAATTGGAACCAATATGAAAGCTAATCTTAAACTTTACTCATTTTGGAAGAGAAACATCGATTCATAACGATGGAGACTAAACAAGTTTAGATTGATATCCACAAAAGCCGAAAATGATGGCAAAGAAATAATATTAATCTTACACGGACTTACAGGAAGTAAATCTATATATTTGATAGTTTTTTTAGTGATGGGGAAAATCAATGTTTTTTCATTCAATGAAAGTTCATTGAATTTTGTGTAACTTAATGGATTGCTCAATAAATATAGAATAAATGCTAGTGAAATTTAATATAATATTCAATGCATCTTTTGATACATTCATAAAAATAAATATTCATCCTTCAGTTTGCGTTAGAAAGTCAAAAATATCGATCAAAATTCAAGTGGACCGAATTGAAACTTTTCGAGAGATAAAGACATAAAATTTGGTATATAAAAGGCTCTAATCATGCATAACATTTTGGGATAAATAGTTTTATTAAAAAGGAAGCTCTTTTTAGGTTCAAAGTACAGTAATTAAATCGTCAATGAACCACTCATGAACCGAGTTGTAGCCGTCAAACTCAGATGACGCATCCATTACACAATCTTCCTCCAATGGCTCAAGCTTTCAATATCATTGGAATTAGACTCTTTAGCATCTTTGGATGTTCTATTCAATGCTCTATTATTGAAAGAAATGTGACATAACTTAAATCCCTTTTCAAAAGATCATCTGTTTCTTTTGATTGAGTGAATAAAACAAAACTTGTTAAAAGATCTCTCTACGGAAACAGTAGTGGGATTTATGCTAAAAATTTCAACAGCTACTTTGGCTAATTGCGACTTTAAAAAGCAACCTCTCCACCAATGAATAGGATCATTCTTCTTAATTTTTTATAACGCCAAATCTCTTGAGAATACGCCTTTGGTATCATTATATTGTGTTAATTCGTCCTTTACTATAAATGGAGTAGAAGGAAATCTCCTTTTCACTTTGTTATCTATAAGTTTAGTTGCAATTACTGCTTCTTCAAAAGATAAATGTTCTTCTTTATATTTAGGATCAAATAAATAAGCAGCAAGATGAATAGACTTAATAAGTATTTCCTTTCTGACTAAGAACAAGCTAAGACTTTTTTTCATATACATCTAGATCTATAGTAATTTTATTTTGTAAATACTTTATAGATTTATAAATTGAAAAAACATAATGAAAGACCTCATTTATACGCATATTATCAGATCCTAAATATGTCACTTTATTTTTGTTCAGAGTAGTCCTTTTATTAAATAATTGGTTGATTAATAATCATTAAAAATTTGATTGAATTAAGAAGAGAATCAAAAAGGGACTACTCTGAACGAAAATAAACTCCCATATATAGATTGTCCACTAAATAGGCGCACAAATTATCATAAGCATTTCTACTACTTTTAGGCTGGTTTAATTTAACTTATTTACTATATAATTTAATTTTTCTAATAAACACTTTATCCATGTTACTAGGGCAAAAATGAGTTGCATCCAAAAGAGGCGATTTCCTTTTTTGAAAGTCAAGCAAATTTTACTAATACAATTACGATTGATGGTTTTGTAGTTCAAGATATAAAGAAAAGCGCAATATATGATGCTATTAAAGTATATAATCATTCTTTTAAATTGGGTTATAATAATATCACTATTAGTCTGATCTTAAAATGGCCTATTTAAGATAATGGCGGCATTTTGAGCTGCCTTAGGAAAAGTGCAAACATCATTTGATAAACGAATAAAACCAACATTTCCATATCTAAAATAAAATTTAATAAACCTGGTATAAATACAAGTACATCATGAAAATTTTCAAGTACGCAAAAGAGTATAAAAGTATATCAAAATTCGCATGTCATTTTGCTTGCAAAAAATGGTCGAGAAAAAGACCCAAAATCGACAATAAAATTATGCCAATGCTAAGGGTGACTAATTGTTAATACGAAGATATTGTGATAATAAAGATATCGAATATAATATGATATTAACATCATATTTACTGTTTTATAAAATATTGTAACTTGAAAGTCAATTTGGAAATATTCCAGAGTCTTTTATAAAAGGACAATATCTGGACAGAGGAATAATTAATGGACATAGTATTTATAATAGATTAATTCGCATTAATTATAAACATGATAATAGTTACTTTTTAAAATTTTGGCATCTTTCCATTTATATTTATTTCTAAAATAGTGTGCATCATTTTTTAGCTAATCAAATCCAATTTGCTGCAAAATTGGAAAGTTCACCAAATTTTACGCAAATAAAGAAGAACGCGATGCTTTAATTTATTTGTAAAAGAAAGTATTATAAATATATGAATACCGTAAAATTTAGAATTGATTCAAGTAAATATTGAGTATAACTTAAAGAAAAGTATGGAATGAAACGGGAATTTGGCCAATTTGATACCTTAGATAAAGAATCGTATAAGTTGAATAAAACATCAGTAAATTATGTATTTTAATATTCATCAATCAATTAAATAATAAATAATAAATAAAAGTTCACAATTTTTCGTTTATCTTTGATCGAGATATTTTATTTTCATTTTTGTGCGGCTATTTAGTGGACCATCTATATCCATTGTCAGCTAAAGATTTTTGTTAGGTCAAAGAACTAAAAGGTAATGAAAATTGATGATCCAATATATTAAAATAAGAAAAGGTAACTCCCAAAAAACATAACGACTATAGTTAGACTAAAAAGCCCGTATACAAAACTTAGTAAATCAGATGTTATTGATGATCCAAAAATGGTTAAAGTTTTTCATTCTTTTCTCTTATTAAACATGCAAGACAATAAAGAAGTCTTAAGGTCTAAATTGAAAGAACTTTTAGGATTGAGAAAGGTACCTAAAGAGATGGATCTAAATATCAAACAGATTTTGATTGAACATCAAGTCAATATTAAATCAGACGAATTAATTCGATTTACATTATTAATTGAACAAATATTATCCCAGAAACCAAACCGCGAACTGATCATAATATTAGAAATTATAATACGCAATATAGTGATTAGAAGGATGAAGAAATTTCAATATATTGATTTTAGTTTAATCCATTTAATGTCTTTATTGCAATTGATGAAGACCAGGAATAAGAATTGGGATCCTATATCTTGGAAGATTGTTCATATCAAAGAATATTTCCAATTCCTCGCCTCAAATCACCAGATTTATAGTAAAAATAATGAGCACAGATTTTTGGTTGAAATATTGTTCCGTCTTCTTGATAAACTAGAGGTTGAGAAAATCGAGCACTATTTATTGAAATTGATGGTTCATTTTGGGCCCAAAGGTGAGGCTATGTGTCTTAAAAAATTCTTGTTCTATTTATTGAACAACAATCAAGATCTTATCGGCACTGAAGAATTGATCTATATTAAGAGTGTCAACACTAATTCAACTCAGATGTTTGTAATGAAATCTGCATATTATATTTTATTGAAAAGGTTGTTAATAGAATCTAAAGAGATTAAAGAAGTCAAGATTAGACAATACCTAGATTCATTTATCAAAGAGATGGAAACTCAGACCAATGTTATTAATGATGATCATTCTTTTAAAGTATTTTCTGTGCTGAGATACTTGATATTCTTAGGAGAATATGATCGCAGTATCGAATTATTCCTAACATATTACCTGAGACTCCTCCCAATAATCAAACAATCGCCAATGTTAACAAAACATTATTACGATGTAACAAGGTATATATTATTGAAAAGCTCACGCATAAATAGCACTCAAAGTATTAAATTTGTCGAATTATTGATTGGAGATCTAATCGATGGCAATAGGGAGCAGATATTTTTCGGTGATCAATATTCCTCTAAATCATTATTCTCCGATTTAATCAATTCCTACCTATTTTATTTAACAGACACACAATCCTGGTTCGACATTGATTACTTGTATCAAAAAATAGTCCAACACGAAGCATTATTTAAGCATGAAGGATCAATGAGATTGAACACCCATCTAGTTTCTAACTTGATAATGAAATATGGTGGTGATAGGGATAAACATTTGTTGGATACGCTATTTCGGGCAGTTTATTATTACTCTATCACTATGGTTGACATAAATCGATTTCAAGAATACAAATCCCGAATTAATAAATTAATGAACATTAAAGAGAAATTTGGAATCGAATATCAGCTATCATCGTTATACTATGTCACTTTATCATTAGTTAATTCTAGTTTGAAAGTTAACCTAGGGTTATTTGTTCATTTTAAGTCATTATTAGAGATAGGATATGTTGATCAATACAGGAAATCGTTCAAAATTCATAATACCGTGATGAGAATATTCCATCTATTCCTGAACAAATTTTTACCACGTAACATTCAACTCGGAACTCCAGAGACGAATCAAAACAATATCAATTATTTAGATCAGAGGGAGGATATTATGAGTAATATTTTATGGATGATTAGTTTCAAAAAGATTAAGTTAGGGAATTATTATATTAGAAGGGTATTGTCATTTCATTATCTACATTCATCATATCAATCTCCGAATTCTGTTAATGATTTGTATCTCCGATTCCTTGTTTCGATCACTAGCGCTTATGATTGGAAGTCTGATAATATCAAACCACTTACTAATGAACTCATCGAAGCTGAAGAACATAACGGAATAGACACTGAGGAGACTATTATGGTAAGCAAGAGTGGTCATGCTTGGTTTGTCAATTTAGTTATATTGAGATTTGGTTTAATTAATAAGCTCTTAACTGGACTTTATCTACTAGACAACAAAATGACCAAGATCGATCATCTATTCTCTAGCTATCTAATCCAACATACCAATCAGGATACCTACTTATTGATACTTAGATTCATCTGTTGTACTACGAATCATATTGAATCGATATCATTTGTTACTAATGTGTTGGGCTTAATTGATTCGTTTTCGTTTCACACTAACGCAGAATTAGAGGGATCGAGTTTGGACCCCAAGATTTCGTTAAAGTTGCAACTGATAGTTCATTATTTAGATTTATTAATTAGTAATGATCATTTAGAAGTATTCAATCATATCTGCTCCACAATGATGCCCTCATTAAACTCGATTATGTTGGATAAAATGGATAATGGATTGTATGGCTTTAGAGATGAAGAGATGCCTACATGTATAGCGTTGGATGTGACGAGATTGGTTGGTTTGTTATACGATGTAAATGGAGATGACTTATATCCCGTGGTTCTGAGCTCCAGTTTCAAGTCAATCTTCTGCATATTATCAAGAACAAAATCCATAACTCTATTCCACACCTTCATCTCTAAAATAACCAATCCCTATATTAGAGGGATGAGGAATCATCTAGCTTACCTGTGTTATAAGCTTCACTTCCCTAATTCCTGCTTACTATCAACTATGTTGGTTTATCCAAACCCAGAATCAACGTTCCAAGATTATTTAATTAGGTTTGAATATTTCGATCAATACTACACTGCATTTAATGAAGAGTGGAAACAATCATCTATGAAGCTAATTTCAGCATTATCCATCACTGTTGAAATGAATGGAAGTGATTATTTAGCTGATTATTACCTGGCTTGTTTGTATATAATTAATAATGATATTAATCAAGCACTTATGCATTATTCGAAATTCCTGTCCTCAATCTCCTTAATACAATCCAAATCACTTATGATTGAGGAATTGGGATTTAAATGGGTTGAGAAGGATAAATTGATGAAGATGGGATTGAAACAATATTTTGTTAGATTAGTGGATCCTACTAAGGTCGATTTGTACTTGATTAAGAATCAATTAGATAGTTTAGAATCGAAATTTCAATGTTATTTATAAAATTATCCTGTTTATTAGTACAATCTTTTGTAATACTAATAGGTAGCTTACAATTTTTATCGTATAAGAGCAGTATTAAAATTGTACTAATGTGTATCTTTAGTGCCGATGAATCATCCACACCCAGGTAATTTGAATTACAAAAGCCAAGTTAATAGAATTTTCTCCATGTATTAAAAACAAGGTCAGGTTTCACCCTTCTGCCAAGATCTTGATAAAATAAAAGTTTTAAAAAATACATACATAAAGACAATTTATATGAATGTGTAAAAAAACTATTTTATTAATGTTGTTTCTTTATAAAATGCATTTGAATGAAAATTACATTTTTTTAATAAAATTTAATGAAAAAATAGAAGATTGCATTTTTGATTCTTCAGAGTAAAATAATGAATGAAGAAACAAAAAATAAAGAGGACTGGCGGATAATTGAATTAAAATAATTCGATTTTAGAAGAGACACAAGGCGCAAAATTACCTCCTGTTGTTTATTTAATAAAGGTAAATATTCATTTTAATAGAGAGAAATAGGGGAAATTGTGAATGAAGTTTAGTACAAAATATGACAAAAATTCGAATTTGGTCCTAAGCGTAGTGAAACTACTCGTTTCATTAAAAACCCGATTCTGAAAATGAAGTGTAAAATGTATTAAAATGTCCTTAAAATCGATAACATGGTTCTATTTGTAAATTAGCAATATGTAAAATGGTGGATATTGATGGGTTGAGGGATATTTTGATTACTTAACCTGATACTTATGACAACATAAATTTTAAAATGATTTCTCATGGCGCATTTTACAGTGATCATCTAGAAACAACGTAATGGGTAAGTTTTTAAAGTGTGGATTAAAGGAAGAATAAACAGAAAATTTTAATTAAAAGCATTATCCTTTTTTGTGACGTTTTAAGTTAATACAAATGGGTTGTTTTGATTAGAATGCTTTTTCTTATAATAACGAGCCTCTCTAAATTTGTCAAGTTTTTTATTAAGTTTAACCTTTTGTTCTTCGAATTAGGACTTCATTTTAGTATTCTCTTTGGTAAGATAAGATATTTGATATCTCCATATCTTCTAAAAGGGTGCTTTTGGATTCAATGAATCTATTATTGTCTTTGTGCAACTTAGTACATTCGGATTTAATTATTTTATTTTCAGATAACAAATTTGCATCTTTCCCATCATAGATTCATACTTTCTTTTAATCTTGCCATTCTCTTTAATTACATCGTCGTATTTGATCTTGAGTTCGTCATATTCTTTGTGTTGGAGGTGTATAAATAATATAATATGTAACTACTTGTCTTTAGCAGGAAATAAACTCTCTATTATCTCTATGGTGTGTTATGTAATTTGAGAAATTTGTAGTTCTTTTATACTTTTTTAATTAAAAGGGGCAAGAAATTCTAGTCCCAATCTAGTATGTTTGAATGCATGTTATCGAGACATGTTTTATTTTATGAAATTGTGTTTCTTTAATGAATTAGTTCATAAGGATCTCTTTCAAAAAACAAGTCTTAACAAAAACAAATCGTCATAGTCGTGCTTCTATGCATCATCAAATGAGACAATTAAATAAATAAACCTTAATCGATCGAATTTTAAATAAACTACATTTGAATATAAAATTTAAAAACACCTAATTCAATTATTTTTTCTTGCAGACCTTCTGGCCTAAAAGGCCTTCCATCTCAGTTCAAAGAGAAAAGTGGATAGAAAGAAATCATCAGAGTAAACTCCTGTCTAGATTGATAACTTATTGATTTTTCTCATATAAAGGGAATCAAGTAGTTAGTAATTGCTTATATCAAATTTTCCATAATCTTGATGAAGTATATCAATAACATCATTCGAATTATGCATTCATCGAACTTTTTGATCTGAAATGGAAAGTGTGATTGAGCAAATAGACAACGAAATACACGAAATAGAAGCCGAGATAAGTGCGCTAATAAAACGAAAAGAACGCCTTATAAGACGAAAATCTAGTTTGATAGATAAATATGAAGAAAAAGAAGCCAAAATGCAAAATACGTCAATACATTATAGCGCAGATTTCGAATGGACTCCTAAATTAAACGAACTTATTTATAAATATTGGAATATAAGTACTTTTAGATTTGATCAAAAGTCTATTATAAATTGTACTTTAACGAATAGAGATGCTTTTGTCATAATGCCAACAGGTTTTCCTAGATCATTTTATTTTTTATAGGTGCTGGGAAATCATTATGCTTTCAAGCACCAGCCCTTCTATCAAATGGGTTTACCCTTGTTGTTTCACCGTTGCTCTCTTTGATACAAGATCAAGTCATAAGCTTAATAGAAAGAAATATATGCGCAATATCTATAACAAGTTTGACGAGTAAGGAGAACGTTAAATTATATCAAAACGCAATGATTAGTATGAATAAATTAGATGGGTTTCAAGATCTATTAAAGTTCGTCTATGTTACACCCGAACGTATAGCTAAAAGTAAACGATTTATTTCTGTTTTGGAAAAGGCTCATAAAAATGGTCACTTAAATAGAATCGTTATTGATGAATGTCATTGTTGTTCAGAACTAGGCCATGATTTCAGGTATTCCCAGATTTGTTTCGATTCTGTAGACCAGATTATAAAGTATTAAACAATTTAATAATTTTATAGAAATTGGGTATATTAAAAGTATATCTTCGAAATTTTTTGAATCTAGGTTTTGTTTTCTGATGTTCCTTTGATCGCATTAACCGTAAACACTATTTTGAAATAACTTTTAGGCGACATGCACAAAGAAGGTTCTAAAATCCGTGATAAACATTCTCGGAATTAAGCCCAATAATGTAAGAAATGGGACCATGATATTCTCATCTCCATTAGATAGTAATAAAACTGTTATAATTAAAGGACTAAACCTCCAATACTATGTACTAGAGAAATCTAATAAGAATGAAGAAGTTATTGATCAAATCATTAGTTGGATATATACCAATTATCTCGGTCAAACAGGAATCATATATTGTTTAACCAAGAAAGAAACAGAACAATTGACAGAGGCTATTTTAACGAAAACTTCTGGTGAGCTCAATGTCTGTTCTTATCACGCTGATATGGATAATGTACTTTACTCTTTTTTGATCAAATTAGGAAGCGAAAGAATTTACACATAATGCTTGGAGAACTGGTAAGGTCAAAATAATTATAGCGACTATTGCATTTGGACTTGGTATTAATCACCCAGATGTACGATTTATTATCCATCATACAATATCGAAATCATTAGATGGTCTCCTTCACATATTTGAAAATTAATAGGTTATTATCAAGAAACTGGTCGAGCAGGTCGAGATGGATTATCTTCTAAATGTGTGTTATTTTATAGACCTCAAGATTTATCCAAACTTAGTACTTTTGCGGTCATTGAGCATGGGGGCTTAGAAAATGTTTATAATATGGTACGATATGCGCAAAACAAGGTTAAATGTAGAAAAATCGTTTTTAGGGATTATTTTCAATCAGATGAAGGATTGATTAATCCAAGTACTAACATCGACTTAAATTGTAATAATTGTGATATTTGTACCAATCAAAGCAGACCCATTATAAAGAATTATACTGATACTTCGTTGTTGATTTTCAAGATTCTTGATTCTGCTCAGAAAACTAAACAGAAGTTAACACATATCAAATTGATGGAATGTATCTTTTCAAAGCATGGTTCTAAGGCTAACTTATTGCTCAGACTTCCATCGGACCTTACTCTCCCTTTGAATACACCTAAACTAGTACTTAATTCGAATTTATTTTTAGGAAACTGAATACTTGGTCAATAACTTGATACTTGGTCAATATCTGAAAGAAAAATTCCATTTTACAGCCTACAGTACGATATCGTATCAACTCCAAAGATTAATTTCTTATAGTTATATTGAATTGTCACTTAACTCAACTAGAATCGTCTCTAACAATTTAAATTTCTTATTTGAGTTTCCATATCAATCAGACATTCCGATTATTGAATCATCTATAAAAAAGAAAAGGAAACGAAAGATCCATGTATTAGATAGTGATTCGGATGATGTAGTGATACTTTCTGATTGAAACATTGACTTTGATTATGCTTTAAATAAAAAACATTAACTTTATATAGTCAACAACATACTATTATATCCTCTTAGATAAAAATTCTTTGTTTTTTATGGTTTTAATTGATTATACTTCTATTTATAAAATTGGGTCATTATTCGATAAGTTTTTGTAGTGATGGGGGATGAAAATTAATGATGAAATTTCACGATTTTTATTATCAAAAAACATGAAAGTTCATCAAAAGCTTAACCTGTTAATAACTTTTTAAAAAGACATTATATCTACTTGGGATCTTTATTTATGATACAAACACACCATCTAAACCTATTTTTATCAAAAAATATTAATCATTTTTTTCATACTATGATTTTTTGTAATTTTCTGCAAAGATTGGTTGAGTTTAAAATGAGTTTATTTCAATTCATTGACTTGAAAATTTTCCAAAACAATGGCAGGAGGAAAAAAGCCAATAAGTGTTGAATGGATAAAGTATACATAATGGTAAGGTAAGAGCCAAATGCATCCACTGTAGCCACTTAAGAGCACCTTTGATTACAAGATTGAGATGCACATTTCAACTTGTGAAGGTTTGACTGATAAAAGTAATTAAATAATTTAACAATTAGGGAACAAGAAAAACAATAATAGATTGAATATGACTGATTCAACAAATTCTACTGTAGATTTAACATCAAATGCTGATTTAATCAAAGAGTTTAATGATGACGATCAAGATTTAGAATCAATCTCTGAAGTACAAAATCTTTCTACTTCAATCAATAATGAACAAAGCTTGATAAAAAAATATTTAGATTTTAACAATGAAAGAAATCAAGCTCATCTTGAGCACCTTCAATGTAAATGGATGTTCAATTCTGATATACCGCTTTCAACCACAGAAGATCCATATTTTATAGAGTTTGTTAAAGCTTTAAAGCCAACTTATTTATAGAAAAAAGCAATTAAATAGTTTATTAAACACTTATTATAGCGATTCCTATAAAACTGGATTGGAAAAAAGAAAAGACGCTGATACAGTAGGAATTTTAATGGACAGTTGGTCAAATGAGTATAATTAACGTCATCATTACAACACCATTGCCGCTTTTGTATAAAAGCGTTTTAGTAGGTGGTAATAGACAAATTACTGAATATATAGCCACCCAAATTGAAACCGTTATTAAAGATATTGGTGATGAAAAAGTTGGGAGTTTTACATCGGATAATGGTGGTAATTATATAGCAGCAGCTCAAGTTATTAAAGATAAGTACAAATTCTGAATTGTAGCGCGCATTTGCTTTTTACAGATATGTGTAATATTAGAACTTTCAATACTAGGATTGAAGATGCTAAGAAAGTTATTCACGATATCAAATACACTCAATTATTAAACAATGCTTATAATAAAAAGATCGCACCATCCAGTAATGCTTCTGGCATTCGATCTCAAACATCTTCATCTTTACTTGCTGAATCTTTACCTGGAGTTACTATAATGAATGACGATGATACAGAATCCGTGGTGGATATAGAGTTCCTAAATAGCTTGGAATTTACTACCTATGAAGAGATTGCGGAAATTGAAGATTACCAAAATACATCTTCATTAACTTTACTCATGCCAAGTAAGACACGATGGGCTTCTATTTATTATTGTCTTAATAGATTGTATAACTCTCGTCAAATCATCAAAGATTTAGCTGCTAAAAAGGCTACCTTGTTCAAACCTGATGTTAGAAAGATATATATTTTTGGCGCAAGGTAGTATCTCTGATAAAAATTTTGAAGCCAATAGCGGATGGTATCTTATATTTAGGATCTGATATTATGCGTATAAATGAGGTCTCTCATATTGTTTTTTCAATTTATAAATCTATAAAGAGTTTACAAAATTTCTATAGATCTAGATGTATATGAAAAAAAGTCTTAGCTTGTTCTTAGTCAGAAAGGAAATACTTATTAAGTCTATTCATCTTGCTGCTTATTTATTTGATCCTAAATATAAAGAAGAACATTTATCTTTTGAAGAAGCAGTAATTGCAACTAAACTTATAGATAACAAAGTGAAAAGGAGATTTCCTTCTACTCCATTTATAGTAAAGGACGAATTAACACAATATAATGATACCAAAGGCGTATTCTCAAGAGATTTGGCGTTATAAAAAATTAAGAAGAATGATCCTATTCATTGGTGGAGAGGTTGCTTTTTAAAGTCGCAATTAGCCAAAGTAGCTGTTGAAATTCTTAGCATAAATCCCACTACTGTTTCCGTAGAGAGATCTTTTAACAAGTTTTGTTTTATTCACTCAATCAAAAAAAACAGATGATCTTTTGAAAAGGGATTTAAGTTATGTCACATTTCTTTCAATAATAGAGCATTGAATAGAACATCCAAAGATGCTAAAGAGTCTAATTCCAATGATATTGAAAGCTTGAGCCATTGGAGGAAGATTGTGTAATGGATGCGTCATCTGAGTTTGACGGCTACAACTCGGTTCATGAGTGGTTCATTGACGATTTAATTACTGTACTTTGAACCTAAAAAGAGCTTCCTTTTTAATAAAACTATTTATCCCAAAATGTTATGCATGATTAGAGCCTTTTATATACCAAATTTTATGTCTTTATCTCTCGAAAAGTTTCAATTCGGTCCACTTGAATTTTGATCGATATTTTTGACTTTCTAACGCAAACTGAAGGATAAATATGGCACTTTATTTTCGTTCAGAGTAGTCCATTTATTAAATAATTAGTTGAACAAGAGTGAGAATAATGTAGATTCATTAAAAATTTGGTTGAATTAAGAAGAGAATCAAAAAGCGACTACTCTGAACGAAAATAAAGTGCCATATATCAAAAGATGCATAACGATATGAGTACACCGTATTTATATAAAATTTCACTAGCATTTACCCTATATTTGTCGAACAATCGATTAAATTACACAAAATTCAATGAAATTTCACTGAATGAAAAAACATTGATTTTCCCCATCACTAAGTTTTTGTAAGATACCTGATTAAAAAACAAAATTTCTATCAGTATATAACAAGTTTCGGCACTCATCAAACATAATGAATAATTTGAATGTTAATGGATTTCACCAGTCTTAAATCTGAATAAAAATTTGAATTTCCAGTCTTTATTTGTGGGATCGTCGTAAGCAAAAATGCAACATAAAACTCTCAAAAATATTTAGATAGAGATGGAACGAGTAGTCAACAGCAAGTTCCCCGACGCAGTTACCAATTTAAGAGATGAAGAAATAGACCTTAAAAAGATGAGACGATATAAAACTATCTTTATAATAACGCTAAAGAATTCTAGTTGTCTAATTTGTCCACAATTATTGTATTTATTGAATGAACAAGGCTTGAAATTGCCGATAAATCCAACTAACATAGAAAAATATTATAATTTGATATTACAAGAAGATAGTAAATTTGTTATCCTATCCGGGGGTGATAAGAAATCATTGGAGATAGTAGAACGGGAATGTAATTTTGATTCCCAGATAATAGTCTATCCCAACAGTATTCAAATAGGTGAATCAATGGGTCTGAAACTAAACTCCGAAGAATTATGGCCATCAACACTCCATCTAACTAAAGAAGAGGGCAAAATCGTGCCTCTTAATTTTGGTAGAGGTCCTGGCTTTCTGGGTGTTTCTAATATATTGGATTTTTTGGTCTTCAACAGAACAAATATCGAATCTTCGGCTTTGGAGATTCTGAAATCATCTGATGGTGCCTTGGAAATGATTACAACTGAATTAGGTGATAGAGAAGATTGGTTTCAAGAAGAAAAAGAAGTGCAGATTTCTATAGACATCATGATACATATTTTGGAGTTTCTTTCGAATGAAGAGTTAGTGTATATTGTTCTGAGTGATGGATTCGGTTCTAAAGTTTCATTATTTAACTTATTTATGAGGCTTAAGAAATTCAGATATTTAGTTTATAAATATAGTCCGAAAGATAAAAATAACAAACTTCTTAGTATAAAGGAATATCTGAAGCCTAAATATCATAATCTACAGTGTCTTAGATCTTTTTCTTCAATTCATAAACTGGAAAATTGCTCACTTGAATTGGAGCGTTTGGTCAATTTGTTGAAATCAAAAAATTTCTCAAAGAATGTCGTTATTGAAAGGATTGAAAAGCACGATTAGTCCAACATATGGGTCGTTTTATAATGCCCGTCAACATTATGTAAAGAAAAACTTGATGATTGGTGGTGGTTTGTTGGCTTTTATTACTAGTGTTTATTTTTATTCGATTTATATTGTTAGCCAAGAAGATTTCTTAGATGTTCCTGTTTTGAAACCAAAATCTATCAATTAAATTCGATTTTTAGCAGTTTGTTTTTATATCAAATATTATTATTCTCATCGTTAATTGTAATTAGCAAGAATGCTGAAATATAATTAAATATTACTAGGTCGATCATTTACAATAAAAGCATTGTTAAACACATATTTAAAGTAAATCGACACCTAATACTGATCAGATATGTAAAAGCAAAACTTGGTATATCAAAAAAATAATTATAAAGCAGGATCAAATCCCCATCCCCTCAAGGAGAAGTCTTGAGAAGCGGATACTAAAAGGCCCAATTGGCCATGATAAATCGTATCAAAAACTGGACCAGAATGGCCAGATAATCTATTCAACAAAGTACCATGATTTTGATCCCAAATATAAACCTTACCATCCTATAAAAAACTTAATCAAGATTTCATGAAAAACTTCAGATCCACCAACAACCAACGAATTAGCACCAAATCTAGCTCTAATGAAATTCTTTGACGTATTTTGATGACCTCTAAATCTTTGTAGTGGTTTCAGCATTCTCAAATCCCAAACCCTATTGCTATTATCCTTACTAGAACTCAACAAATATGGTTTCGTATTATGCAATTGGATATGGGTGACCTCACCCAAATGAGACGTTATGGTTTGAATGGGGCCTTGATTAGGATTGATGTTGGAATCCCAAATTCTAATGCTACAATCTTTGCTTCTAAACAAATCAAAATGAGAGTTTACCCACTGATAATAATATTCCCGTAATTATTATAACAGATTTTACTAATCCCCATTTCATGGCCCGACAATTTAGTTAAAACTTGCAAAGTGTTTGGATCCATAAGCCTAATGATTTTTCCGTAACCACCAGATGCAATCTGGGTCTAAAAATCATTACAAATTCATAGAGATGATTACATCTTTTGGATGATAAGCTACCGAATAAACATCTTTAAAATGTTCTGGAAAGGTACCCAACAGAGTGCCTTTATTCCAATCCCACAACTACAATATAAAATGGGACGAAATACCTTAACAGTTCTATCTGCTGATGCACTAGCCAGGTAAGCAGAATTTGAACTAACAGCCAAATCCCAAATATGCGAATCATGAGCATTTTCAATCACTTTCAAAACACCACTAAATGAATCTTCAATCTTCGATATACAAATAGATAAATCATTAGAACCAGATGCAATAAAGACTTTACTTTCAAAATCGAGATATTCCACACATTTAATACTTTTAGTATGGCATTGGATGGTAAACAAATGCTTATTAGGTACCGTAAAAGGCGAATAATCTTCTTTAAGTCTACTCGAATATAGATGGGGATATACGTTTCAATACATGGCTCAGTGACGGATTTAAAATACGAAATCCCGATTTGATAACCAACGGCTTGCTTGATCAAATTAATCAATCTATTAGGTGGCATATTGAGATCAGTAACTTCATCATTACTTAAAGGTATGTCCCAACAAAATGCCGGTTCTTTATTATTGATTATGTTCTTATCAACGTCGTAAATGTTCTTTAATCGCCGTACTAATCTAGTTCTTCAAAATAAATTATAAACTTATACCTCGAAGATTCGATATTGTCCCATCCTTTTAATGATACACTATTCCGGGTTAATAAATAACATAATTCTCGAAATTCGCTTTCGTAAGATTCAAATCGTTCAAGTGGCTTCAAATAAGTGTTGATGACAACTAGAGCCTAATTGATTATTTTATTAGGAGTACTTCGGTTATTCTTTGTTGTTCTATTAACTCTAGAAACCATTGCCTGAAAATGAAGAACCAAGAATCATTGCTAATATTTAACTCGGCTTTTCTTTGTAAGAGAGCATCCCAACTTCCATCTATATTATTTCATGGTTAGAAATTACCTAAAATTAATTCAAATATTTCCGATTTTTTATTCTCAGGCTTTTTAGTATTCTTCTCTTTATTTATATCCAATTTAATTGCTTCAACAGAAACATAATAACCAATATTGGATAAATATTGTATTATCATTGATAAAATGTCCTTTAAAACTAAATCTCATATTGTGGTTACTTTTTTGATCTGAGGTGTGTTTGTATCGATGAGTTTTTGGTATACTTTCTGCTCGATTATTTGGTCATTGACTTTATATTTCATTTTCAAGAAAATAAAAAGCTAGATCAATAAAATTAAAGTCATAAAAGAGTGATCTTTTTCGTATATAAAGAAGCATAGTATTAAAATCATATCAACTTAAATAAATTATGTTGCTAAGTGATTTGACTCAATTCTAGTCTAAAAATGAGTCAACTTTACTCAATTTTTTCTCAAACCTTGGTATAGATTTTACATATTAGGGCGTTCCGCGCAAAGAGACACTAGAACTTTGTTTAATTACGCCTTTAATAATATCAAGACTTTTAAATTAATTTATATATACTACAAGCTTTATTTATAAATAATTATATTTGGAATATTATCATGAATAGCTTGCAAAAATTAAAAGATTCAATTTCAGATAAAGAACAGCGGATTTTCATCAAATTTGGCGTAATCCTGGGACACAGTTCTGGGATAATTCATAAAGAATTAGTTGAATCAGTTGGAAATAGTGCCTATAAACTAAATACAGTCAAAAGTTTAATTACTAAGCTTAATAGAGGTTACAATGTGGTCGAAGATAGCTGACGAGGCGATAGAAGTGATGTCTCGAAGAATGAAAATGTAATAGACAAAATTAAAGAATTTTTGGCCCAAACTAGAACATAGTCTTGCCTCGAACTTTCCATGCCGGTGAATTGTAGTAAAACAACAGTATTTCGATAAATAACAGAAGATTTACAAATGAAAAAATTATTAAGTAAATGAGTACCTCATTTTCTCACGGATAATAAAGAGAACATAGAGTGTTAGCATGTAAAAACAATATGAAACTCTTATAGAGACAAAATAACTTAATTAATCGAACTTTAGCAATAGATGAAACTAGGGTGTCTTTATACATGCAACCCCAACGTAACCAGATTCGATCTTGGAGAAATAAGAATGAAGACCCACCTGAATTTGTACTTCAATCTAAATATGAAAGAAAGAGAATGCTAATATTAGCAATGGATTTTCAAGGTGTTGCTTATTGGAAGCTCTGTACTCATAAAGAGACTGTAACTTCAGATGTCTATAAAAACTTCCTAATCGAATTATTAGACAAATGGTTATCTGATAAGAAATTCAAGGTGTCTATAATATTACATAATAATGCTAAGCAGCATAAATCAAATCTTATAAAGTAGTATATTATTGATGAAAATATTCGGGTTTGGAATCATTCTCCGTATAGTCCTGTTATTAGCCCAACTGATTTCAATTTTTTTGGGCAATTAAAGAGGAAAACATTTATGATGATTGGCATGAACTAGAAATTCAGCTAGAAAGTGCAATTCAGGAGCTTAATACTAAAAGTTTTATGAATGATATCCTGAAGTTACCCGAAAGATGGAGAAATGTAATAGATGCAGAAGGTTCGTATCTATAAACATACTAATTTTCAACTTTATATCTTTTATAGTAAATTTTATATTTAATTTTTTTCGAGTGTCCTTTTGCTTGGAACGCCCTAATAGAATGCAAAATTTCAATGTATATTCAATGATATAAATATTTTAGATATTCGATAAAAATTCTTGTTTAATTCAAATCAGTTTTTGCTTAAATAAACTTCTTTAATGTTTATGTAACATTATATTAGGCAATTGATCAACATTGTTTGTTGAATCTTTAAACAACACTAAATCCAATAATCCCCCTTGTTTTGAAGATTCTACAACAATTTCAAGTTGAGATCTAACTTTATCAAATTTTTCCTTGCCAACGCCTTAGTAAAAATGTCAGCTACCATCTCGTCTGTGCTAATATGCTTTAATTCTAAATTCCCTTTGCTGACTTCATCACGCACAAAATGATATTTGATATCAATGTGCTTGGCTCTAGAATATTGCTTCGAAGTTTCAGTCAAAAAAATAGATCCCATGTTATCAATATTAATATTAAATTTTTGAATAATGATTTCTAAAAAGTTAAGGACATCACTGATCCACATAGCTTCTTGCACAATAAATGCGAGACTAATATATTCAGCCTCACTCGATGACAATGACACACAGCATTGTTTCTTTGAGCTCCAACAGATCGCTGCATTTTTAATTAACACTACATTGCCGCTAGTGCTACGCCTTGTGTCAATATCATCAGCCCAATCAGCATCGCAGTATATTTCACTTTCAAACTCATCTTTGCCTCCAAGCTTCACTTTTACGTTTTTAGTACCTTTAAGGTAACGTATAATACGCTTAAGTGCGTTTATATGTGTTCTATTTGCTCTTCTAAGTGTCTGGATATCTCGCTTATTGGGTAACAGATGTCAGCTCTGGTTGCCATCATCAAGAACATAATCGATCCGACAAGCTCTCTAAAATTAAATCCCAACTCTAATTCATCTCTATAGTCACTCTTAGTAAGCTTTAAACCATATTACATAGGTATTTTAGTTGGATTCATATCATTGAAGTTGTACTTTTTAAGTATACATTCGATATAATTGGTTTGGCTAAGATAAATAGTCCTTTCCTTGTGATTTCTTTCGACTTTGATGCCTAAATACCAGTACAAACTTCCTTCATCTCTCATCTTAAATTTTATTCATAGTTGTTTCTTAATCATCGACATTACTTCATCATTTGAACATATAAAAACATCAACATATATAATAATAATAGATTTGTTGGAGATGTTAAAGTATAGTCCCCAGTCTTGGTAGCATCTATTATATCCGATTTCAATAAAATAGTTGTTCAATAGTTGATTCCAAACATTGCCACATTGTTTGAGACCATAAAGTGAGCGCTTAAGTTTGAGTGAGTTGTATTCATCTGGTATTTTATGATTTTTATATTCTTTGTAGCCATCAGGTATGCTTAGATATATTGTATCAGTTAAATATCCGTTCAAATAAGCATTGGACACGTCCATTTGCTCAATTTCGTAGTCCATATAAGCAACATAACTTAAAATGAGCCGAATAGTACTGTATTTTACTACAGGACTAATTGTCTCTTCATAATCCAATACTTTCTGCTGATTGTAACCTTTTACAACCAGACGGGATTTGAAGGACGATATATTGCCTTCGTTGTCTCTTTTAGGACGAAATACCCATCTGCTCCCAAGTAATTTCTGGTTTGGAGGTGCTTTAGAAAGTTCCCATGTGTGGTTTTCTTCCAAAGACTTGAATTCTTTATATATTGATTCGAGCCATTGTTCTTTCTCATCTCCAGTTACTGCATCCTTAAAACTATTTGGTTCCATCTTTGATTGAGTTAAAGATGACTTTTCATTGGAATTTTTATGAATTTCTGGTGGCAGTTTTGCTAATCTAAATGATCTTAAGTGTAAATCATTATCTTTGTTTTCATCTATATTTCTTCCTAAAGTAGTGTTGTTGGATTCTATTTGTTCATTGGCATCTCCTTGCTCATTATTAGGTTTATGCTCTTCATTTGATATCTCAGTCTCAAGTTTCTCACTTTGTCTTTCTGTATTCAGTATTGCATCCTCATTGAATATCAGATCCCTTGCTACAGTTATTTTTCGACTCTCTTTGTTGTATACTCTGTATCCTTTTTGATTGGAAGCATATCCCATGAATAGACATTCAACACTCTTACGTTCTAATTTAGATCTATATTTTAATGGTACATGCATATAGCAAACACTTCCAAAGATTTTAAAATAATCTACTCTGGGCTTTTTATGGTATAACAATTCATAAGGAGATAACCCATTAAATCTTCTCGATGACACTCTATTTTGAACGTAGATACATGTATTAACAGCTTCAAGCCAGAAGTTTTTAGGGATTTTAGCTGTTTCCAATAACAATCTTACCCCTTCCAATACAGTCCTGTTCATTATTTCGACAATAGAATTTTGCTGTGGATTTCCAGCTATGGTTGTTTGATGGTGCACCCCAAGTTGTTTGTAAAAAGATTCGAATTCGTTATTGCAAAACTCACCACAGTTATCGGTCCTGACTTCCTTTATCAGCTTGCCAAATTTATTTTTGATTAAAAGAAAGTACTTTCTAATAAAGTTTGCTGCATCATCTTTAGTTTTAAGGAAAAAAATCCACGTAAAATTTGTGGATCGGTCCATTATCAACTTGAAGTACCTGCTACCTCCCAAAGAAAGCACTGTAGAAGGACTCCAGAGGTCGATCATCACCAAATCAAAAGGTTCACCAAGTCTCTCCTTGAATTTGGTGTCAAATGCTAACCTGTGCGCTTTACCATATGCATATGCGCTGCAAAATTCAATGTTCTTATTTAATTTTGGTAGTCCAATTATTGTTTCTTGGTTAGACATTTTAAGTAAAGTTTGGTAATTTATATGTGCAAGTCTGTAATGCCACAATTTGCTTAAATCATGCGCATTTGTAATTAGGTTTGCATTTTCCTATTCATTAAGTTCCGCCTCAAAAAGTTTCTTATCTGCATTATTTGTATTTGTATCGTGTTTAGAGATAGATTTTGTACTTTTGTTTTCATTATTAGACCTCTCTACTATGTTGGTTAAATCGCCATCCGTTTCTTTTTGGGTGTAGTTTGCATATTCTTCCGTATCAGCCGTTTTTATTCTGTAGATCCCTCCATACAAGTCCACTTCTATCAATTTTGTTCTATATTTGTAGATTGATAATCCATATTTGTTAATATAAATATTAAAATCCTTATTTGCAATAACAGACAAAGAAATCAATGTCTTCTTCAATTATGGTATATAATAAACGTTATCGATGATTTCCTCCCTTATCAAGCCATCAATTTCAACTTTAATCTTTAAACTCCCTTTTCCTATCACATTTAAAGTTTCTCCATTGGCTAGCTCTACCTTTGTTTATTCTACTATTGCGTAGTTGAATATCTTTTGTAAATTGCCAGTAAGATGTTTACTAGCTCCCGAATCCAAGTATATGTTAGGATCATGTGATCGGTTTTTGGGGAAGACTGCAAAAATATAGTCTTTAATAGTAACTGTGTTAGCCGTACCCTTGGTTTTCTTATCGCTCAACTTCTTTTTGCACTCACGAAATCGGTGACCTAATTTATTGCAGTAATTGCATTTTGTTCTTTTCTTAAGTTCTGATATTGATTTGTTCTTTGTTTGGTTAAAGAATGCTTTATCTGCACTATCTTCCCTAATTCTTCCGCTTTTAGCCCTCCTTTGATATCCCTGAGAAACTAATCTACTAACCAAATCGAAAGTCAGTTCTCCGCCTCTAGCCTCCAAGCCCATAATCAAACTGTCATAGCTTTTAGGTAAAGATTGCATTAGAATGCATGCTTTTCTGTGTTCGCTGTTCGTTTCTAAAAGTATTAATTTTGGAACACAAGGTTTCATCTTCATAAATGTGCTTTTCTGCATCACCTCTATCCGTTAGTTTTAGCGCAGCCAATTCTCTTTCTAGAAATACGATGTTTGTTATGCTGGATTTTTCATAATAATCCTCCAATCTGTACCAAGCAGTTCTACCATCTTCACAATCCTTGATTCTGTTTAATTGAGAGTCGTTAATTGAGAGTCGTTAATTGCCAAAGTAATTGTGGCTGAATATTGCAACGCCTTTGTTTCTGTATCCCTTTGTTGACGTACCGTTAAATTTTCACTTTCTGGTTGGGAAACGTAATCCCAAATGTTCTCCTTTATTAAAATCATCTTAACTTTGACTTTCCATGTGCTGTAATTTGTGCTTGTTAGTTTGTCAATGCTGAATTTGTTAATTGTTGATTTCTCTGTTGTTTCTAAAGTTCCGGGGCTCATAACCATTGTAGATATTCGATAAAAAATTCTTATTTAATGAAATCAGTTAGTTGCTTAAATAAAGTTCTTTAATGTTTATGTAACATTAAATTAGGCAATTGATCAACATTGTTTGTTGAATCCTTAAACAACACTAAATCCAATAAATATTACACGTAAGGTGTGGTCCGTTATTCCTGTCAAAGAACTAAAATAATAAGAAGCGTAATATTTATTTTAAAAATAAACAAATAAAATATAGTCAATTTAATGTTCCATTTTTAAAGTGTTTATATACATTTTATGTGGAAGGACATTTTGGTATTTTCATTTTGACTTTAGAAGTGATTATTTTAGTAGGAATTTTTTATAAATAGAAGTACCTATTTCTTCTACAGACTTATGTATAGTTTTTGTACTTATTCCTTCTTCTTTAAAGTGTCTAGTCATCTTTTTAAAATCAATATTTTCGTTAATAGTGGCAGATTGCATTTGCCCTTTTTGATTTTCAATCGTTCTCATTCTTTAAAAATAAAGGTTATTAAAATTTTATTGCTTTAATTTAATAAATAATAATAAAGTTTATTTAAAGTGTGTTTCAAAAATCACATAATTTGTCTGTATTTAAATTTATAAAATTGGACAGGAATAACGGTTCACACCTTACTAGTCTACGCCACAAATTTTGCAACAAACATTTGGCACAAAATTTTTGAAGCCTCGGTTATAATCTAGAATATTAATGCATCATAGTGAAAATAGGTTGAGGAAGTAACTAAAATGGCAAGAAACACAACTAACAGATATTTTATTGATAGTAAAGTTGATAAATACTTGAATTTATTTTCATTCTTACTATTCTATGCATTCAAGTAACTAAAATTTCTCGTCCAATTAGAATAGAATTATGTTTCAAAAATTTTCTCCCATTTTAATAAATAGCTTTTTAATAATAAATCAAAAAGGAAAAAATGGGCATTCGTATTTTGAATCATTTTTATTTTTTGCAATGAATACTTTTATTATATTTGTTTTGATCATTTTTGATTTATTATTTAAAAAGCTATTTATTAAAATGTTTGTTGCAAAATTTGTGGCATAGACTAGTATTTACCGTCTCAAACTTTTGTCCCTTGAGTCAAAAAATTTCTTTCATTTGATATGGAACCAAATTTACATAACAGGATAGATACTAAAATATCTGATTGGATCAATTATAAAGAAGACAAAAGAATCGAAGTTGGTCAATTGAAATATTCAAATTTGAAACAAAAGAAAATCAATTGTTGGTTTTGTGATAAAAATTTAGGTATTTTAGCTTTGGATTTGTTGCAGATATTCTCACTTGAAAAGCTTCCTTCTGGTTTCGAAACCGATTTAGAATTAATACTTTCGAGTTGTTTATCCTGTATTAAGAATTATTATAAATATCAACAAATATTATTTAAACATTATGATACTCTTGGTTATAAAGAAAATAGGTTGATTTTGTATGAAAAAATTGAGAAACGAAGCTTGCAGAGATTGCTTACATTAATTAAGAAAAATAACACAGATTCTATAATGCAAGCGATTTATTATGAATCTTTAGTCAATGGAGTTGTTTTATTGGATTCCGATTATTGGTCGGAATTTACTAAACTATTGGATTATATTAACTTATATTGCTCTTTTTCCGTTAAAGATATGAATGTTCCCGGTTTGATGATTATTCTGTTCAATAAAGGCTATAGAGATTGGGCGAAATTAAACTTCGAACAATTAAGCATAAAAATTCCGAGTAAATATATACCATATTATATCAATTGTTTAAATCAATTATTGAATTCCATTGTTTCCTCCAATTTAGTTCCTCTAACGTTTATTTTAGAATATGATTCCTTTAATTTCCTAATTACCAGATTGGAACATGAAGACATTAAAAAGATATTACAAGAAACCAAAATAGTTAAATTTATGGCAAAATTAGATCAAACTAATCTTAATCTTAATCAACTTAATTGTATGAAGTATTTAATTTCTATTTCAGGCGCTATGTTTTGGTTTAATTGTTTGGATAATTCGCGTTTTCCTGCTCTGATGTTCCGAGATATTGTAAGATTAATAGATAAGATTTACTCAGAAAGGAACAAAGTAGTTGATGAAGTTTTTGATCAGTATATCAACACGTTTTATACCCTTATACCGTTATTTGCCGATACTATTGTTAATTTAGATAATTATGAAGACTTATTGAAGGTTATTATCAATTCTATTATTAAGATTCAGATAGCAGATTCTCAACCTTATACTGATTTGTTTAAGAAGGCTGCTATATTATTGACAATACTCTGTTTTAAAACCAACAAAAGCAATTTAGGTATTTCTTTCGCAGAGACTTATATCGATCATTTCTTCGTTGGTTTGACTCTTTCAAGCCCTTTCTGCCTCAAAGCGTTAGAACTAGCTAATCAAGTTATTAGGAATGATATACTCAAAATCGTATCCATTAGAAACTCCGATGACAAAAAAGATTTTAATATCTCTAAGAAGATATGGAATTTGTCAGCATCTTTACCTATCGATATGTGTGTCAAGTTTCCTTTCTTTAAGTATTTCAATCTTGTTATATTTTATAAAGAACTATATGGTTATACTAAGAAAGATAATATAAAACCTAAAAATGATGTTTATAATTTTTTACATTCTTGTCTCTCAACTTATCTCGGTAGATTTGAATCTATTTCTCATCCCGAATTATCCATTTATTTCAAGAAAGAACTATTGGTTGATTTAGGTATAATGTTATTTAGTGATGATAAAGACATCATTGCTAAATTGAAGAATATATTTTCAATTTATTATGATACGAAATTCACAGATATAAAAAAATTTATTGGTTATTTATGCGAAAATTCAAAAGAAATTATGTTTGATTCTATATTTAGATTCATATCTATCATAGATATTAAAGAATATAAAGATATAACAGATCTATGTTATTCAGAATTTAACATTTTGTTTTGTATCAAATCAGTAATGGGATTCACTGATAACAATATATTAATAGAACAATTAGATAAAATAGACAGTGAAAATGTTGTCAGATTATTCAAGTTTTTAGAATATTCACTTAGAAGATATTTCTATTTATTTGAATCTTCAAAAACAGACCTCTCTAATGATTGTAAATTTATTATGGTGGTTTTGTATGACTTGGTTAATGTTTTTGATAAAATTCCCAATCAGATTGTTTCCAAAATGAAAGTCCACAATCTGGACCCAATATTTCGGTTATGTATGGAAGCGGATATTTTACAATTCTCACCTTTATTCGAAACTGGAATGAAAATTATTTATAAACTTATAAGTTTGTTCGATGCCAATTCGTTCAAAATATCAGAAAGAGATGCGCTGAGACTTAAAAATATCACTCTTAATACTTCAGTAATTGATGAGGATTTCAAGTCAAACTTTATTCCTTTGGTAATCAATCAACTTAAAAACACCAAAATTGAATCTGATATCCCGTCATGGGTGATTCAAGATAACAAAAAGGTAAACAAGAATGAAGTACCTTCTTTGTCTATTGTAGATAATGATTTAGAGTCTATTTCTATACTCAGCACTAGTAAACCATCCAAACCGAAATTGCTACCTCTCAACGAAGGCCTGCCTAAGAATTTGATTTATACGAAAAATGATCTTTGTTTTGATTCCAATGTTAGTTTTTATGATAGATCTGCTCAATCAGATCATAAGTTATTACCAACTCATTCAAAAGATTTGACTTATACCAAATCGGATATTATTTATGATTTAACGCAAGATGGAGATACAAATGAACATCCAATTATGATTGATTTGGTAGATTCATTAACAAAGATCAATCCTAAGATGTCCAACCTCAATATCCATCTGAAGAAATTGAACAAGAATCCTCGAAAGGATTTACCTCTTTCAGCCAAAAAATCAAAGATTAACTTAATGAGACAAGAGCTTCGAAAAGAAAATCAAACAACTTCCACTTCCTTTGGAGATGATAGAGTGATGTTTAAGCCCACCACATCTTCTTTATATTCTATGTATGCACCGGAATCTACTATTGAATCTTTAAATGGAACTAAAATACCATTTAGTTCTAGTACTTCGAAGAGCAATGAAACATACAAGAGATCGAGTACAAAAAGAACAGACCTTTTAGACGACACAAGTGAATCTTCTTCTATGGATGAAGGTGAAGGAAAAAATAGGAGGCCTATTAAGAAGAATAAAAACGAAACTAATAAAAGAAGCATCAAGATGTTAGATATACCTTTTATTAACAAATCTAATTTTACGAAATTCTCAGAACCAATTCGAAGAACTAAAGTATTGCCATCTTTCAGTAACAATATCACGTTATTTGATCAGATGATATTGAGATGGGATCCTTCTAATAATAATGAAATACCTATCAATATCGATAAAGTTGATGTACAATATCGATACCAAAAACTACCACAACGATTTAAAGACACCTCAGAATATCTCTCTATATTTCAACCTCTATTATTTACCGAATTTTGGGCTAGTATTAAAGCGGATAAACAAAACCAATTTGATCTATGGCAATTCCATTTGTTAGATAGATCTATCGATAATAATATGGTAAATTTTCAACTTAGTACATTCAAATTACAATCCTCTCTAATGGAAAATGACTTGATTATCTTATTGTTAGATCCACAGATAATCAATAGTACATATGGGAGTGTTTTTGGCAGAATTAGAAGGATTCAATTCAATAAAGATGAAACTTCAATTTATGTTCGATGTCATTTTGGATCTTTATCTCAACGTATATTATCAGTTATGAACCGGAATACTCGAGTCCAAATAAGGAAGATAACCAATTTGACCTCCTTAATTAGAGATTTCCTGGCCTTACAAGGCATAGCAAGCTATAATCTATGCGATGTTATATTGAAAGGTAAATGTAGCAATTTTAAATATTATATTGAGGAAGATATACAAGACTTGATGAAAATGCACGAATTGAATCGACCTCAATCCATTGCGGTTTTATCGGCCATTCATAGTCGAGATGGTTTTAATCTTATCCAAGGCCCACCTGGTACGGGCAAGACTAAAACGATAATCAGCCTAATTGGTATGATGGATCAATATGCTAATGATCAATTTAGATTAGTCCAAGATTTGAAATTTGAACGAAAAGTTAATCGCATCCTTGTTTGTGCACCTAGTAATGCGGCTATTGATGAGATTGTGAAACGTTTAATTTGTGGTATTAAAGATCGTAATGGTAGGCTTTATAAACCGAAAGTGGTTCGATTAGGGTTTATGGAGAATATTAGTCCGACTGTTATTGAATGCACATTAGATCATATGGTGGAATTGGAATTAAACGGTACTATTAATAGCCAAATCAATAAAGATGACAATGTTAGTTATGCGAAGAAGGTCAAAGATGCTAAAGATGAATTGGAACAATTGAAAATAGTGAAATTGAATTTAACTAATTTAATGGCATCGACTAATCAAATCGATATCGAACCTTCACTTAAAGAATGTGAGTTATCTATTAATAGAGAGAGATTAAGGGATATTAATGCGCAGATCAGGGTGGCTGCGGAACAGTTTAATAAATTAGAAATGGAGAGAAAGGAGATTAAGAAAACAGACGATTATCAACGAAAGATTAGAAGGAAGATTTTATTAGAATCCGCGATCCTCTGTACCACACTCAACGCATCAGCCCATGATTATATCCAATCTATGAATTGCCAATTTGACACGATAATCATTGATGAAGCAGCACAATCGTCTGAACCAGCTATCTTGTTGCCATTGAAATATGGCTGTAAGAAATGCATTCTTTTAGGAGATCCACAACAATTACCACCAACAATACTCTCGATGGTAGTTAAAGAATATGGCTATGAACAATCGTTATTCCAACGTATCCAACTCACTAATCCAGACTCCGCTCATCTCCTTTCCATTCAATATCGGATGCATTCGGATATTAGAGCTTTGCCTTCCATGTTGTTTTATCAAAATAGATTGCTGGATGGTTTAGATATGACTAAATTGAGAAACGAAGTTTGGCATAAACCATCTCCATTAATTCCATCACTTATGAAAGAAAGATTATGGTTCTTTGGTACGTATAGATTTATTGATCTACCATTAAGTTCCGAAAATCAAGTTGGGATGAGTTTTATCAACCAGACTGAGGCGCAAGTTGTCTTGTTTTTGGTCGTTAAACTGTGTGAATGTTATCCTCATATTAACGTATCCCTAACTTCGATCTTTTAACTTTGGTAGTTTGCTAATAAGATCGGAGTTATTACACCGTATAAATCACAATTGTCGGAATTGAAGAGATTGTTTAAGAAATTGTTTGGTTATCATATATTGCAATCGATTGATTTCAATACCATCGTATCTTACCCCCTCTATATTGCTTATTAGGATGGATTTCAAGGCCAGGAAAAGCCAATAATAATATTCTCTTGCGTCAGAGCCACGACTGGTAAACCGACTTTTTTAATCTTAGCCAATGAGAATAAGACGGTGGGGTTCTTGAAGGATGTTAGACGCATGAATGTTGGCTTAACTAGAGCGCAAAGTTCGCTTTTTGTTATTGGTAATTCCAACGCTTTAGTGCTGGATCCTAATTGGTCTAAAATAATTCAAGATGCAAAGAATCGTAGAATTTATATAGAGGTTTTTCCCTTTGGTTTTATTCATTCGGGTTTTTTAGAAAAGTCCCGACTACTTTAAATTGGAATTCGATCGTGTTCCACAAAATATCTGAATCTCTGCTTTTTCAATCATGAATTAAATTCTTTCATTTCTGTGTTCAATATGGGAAATTTTTTTTGAAGCCTCGGTTATAATTCTAGAATATTAGTGCATCATAGTGAAAATAGGTTGATGAAGCAACTAAAATGACAAGAAATATAGCTAAGAGTTATTTTATGGATAGTAAAGTTGATAAATACATAAATTTATTTTCATTCTTACTATTTTATTCATTCAAGAAACTAAAATTCCTCGACCAATTAGAATAGAATTATGTTTCAAAAATTTTGTCCCATATAGTGAATAAACGTTAACTTATTATTAGACATAGTTTGTATATGAGGGGACGTTGTCTCACCATATTTGATAAATGTATAATATTGAAAAGTGATATATTAGTGTTTAAAACTGTATATTTCTATCAAAAAACCAATAATTTATTACAATTTTCTTTTAAAAATCTTGAGAACAATTTCTCAATTAAAACAAGCGAAGATGGAATGGCAGCAATGAGTTAAATTATTGTATAGTTTATAATCAGGGCTATAAAATAATGTGTTTTATTCATTGAACATATTATATAAACTAAGAAATAAAAGTATAATAATACTTTATACCAATATACTTTATATTTTTAGACCTTAAGAGAGTTAATGCCTTTTACTCTCTTCTATACCTTTTTACTTTCAAAATCAGAAACGGGACCTTCAAATTTAGAAAGGGTAATTTCAACTTGAGTAAAGAGATCTTCAAATTCAGATAGTGTACTACCAGATGCAGAAAATGTAAAATCTTTTAGATAGATCTGCATTAATATATTATTAGGGCGTTCCGAGTAAAGAGACACTCGAAAAAAATTAAATATAAAATTTACTATAAAAGATATAAAGTTGAAAATTAGTATGTTTATAGATACGAACCTTCTGCATCTATTACATTTCTCCATCTTTCGGGTAACTTCAGGATATCATTCATAAAACTTTTAGTATTAAGCTCCTGAATTGCACTTTCTAGCTGAATTTCTAGTTCATGCCAATCATCATAAATGTTTTCCTCTTTAATTGCCCAAAAAAATTGAAATCAGTTGGGCTAATATCAGGGCTATAGGGAGGATGATCCAAAACCCGAATATTTTCATCAATAATATACTGCTTTATATGATTTGATTTATGTGGCTTAGCATTATCATGTAATATTATAGACACCTTGAATTTCTTATCAGATAACCATTTGTCTAATAATTCGATTAGGAAGTTTTTATAGACATCTGAAGTTACAGTCTCTTTATGAGTACAGAGCTTCCAATAAGCAACACCTTGAAAATCCATTGCGTATATTAGCATTCTCTTTCTTTCATATTTAGATTGAAGTACAAATTCAGGTGGGTCTTCATTCTTATTTCTCCAAGATCGAATCTGGTTACGTTGGGGTTGCATGTATAAAGACACCCAAGTTTCATCTATTGCCAAAGTTCGATTAATTAAGTTATTTTGTCTCTATAAGAGTTTCATATTGTTTTTACATGCTAATACTCTATGTTCTCTTTGTTTATCCGTGAGAAAATGAGGTACCCATTTACTTAATAATTTTTTCATTTGTAAATCTTCTATTAAATATCGAAATAGTGTTGTATTAATATAATTCACCCGCATGGAAAGTTCTAGGCAAGACCATGTTCTAGTTTGGGCCAAAAATTCTTTAATTTTGTCTATTACATTTTCATTCTTCGAGACATCACTTCTATCGCCTCGTCAGCTATCTTCGACCACATTGTAACCTCTATTAAGCTTAGTAATTAAACTTTTGACTGTATTTAGTTTATAGGCACTATTTCCAACTGATTCAACTAATTCTTTATGAATTATCTCAGAACTGTGTCCCAGGATTACGCCACATTTGATGAAAATCCGCTGTTCTTTATCTGAAATTGAATCTTTTAATTTTTGCAATTTATTCATGATAATATTCCAAATATAATTATTTATAAATAAAGCTTGCCATATATATAAATTAATTTAAAAGTCTTGATATTATTAATATATTATTAAAGGCGTAATTAAACAAAGTTATAGTGTCTCTTTGCGTGGAACGCCCTAATATTTAATTCAAATGATTTTGCTCTTGAATTGAAGCAAAATATAAATATTTTATAGAATCTTTTTATGTTTATAAAAATCATGAAATCATATTAAAAAATGATGAGTTATTTTTGAAACGTTCGGGGGTTTTAAAATTAAAAATATAATCTAGGATAAAATTTAATAAAAATTTCAAGAAACTATTATAATTATTTTCATTATCTACTTTAAATGTCATCATTTAAAGTCACATCAGTTCTTTGCATTGCAATTGGATAGTGGGTTTGAACGTGATTGTATGATTGAAGACAAGTTTGAAGTGTAACTTTTATAAATTCATTGTCTGCACAGGTTTCTAAAAAAACGAAGACGAAATTTTGTCTGTTTTAAACCTTCATTTTGATGCCAATTTATAAGAGTTTGTCGATGTTCTTGAAGATAAATTTTAACCCCTGACTTGAAAGAAGACCAGCAGTGCTCTATTGGGTTTAACATGGGCGAATATGGAGAAAGTAAGCAGAGTTCTACTCCCGCAAATTCTCTTTCTTCTGAAAGAATTTTCACTCGGCAGTGAGCTGGAGCGTTATCTAAAACCACCACTATATTACTTGCCAAGTTCCCATTTTCAATACAATGACTCAAGCATCTTCTAAGCCAATTTTGGAAATCTTGCTTTTTAAATGCACCTCGTTTTCGCTCCCAAAATACCAATTTCCTAGAAGATATATCTCCTATTATGTGGATGTTTGGGCCTTTGGATTTAGGCAGCTTCACAACCGCGCGACTTCCCCTCCCACTCCTTCCAGCTATTCGCCTAAAATACAAATTAAAGTTTGTTTGGTCGACGAAAATAATAAAATTTTGAAGTGCAACATATTGAATTATTCTTTCTACATAAACTTTTCTTGCTTCTTTATTCTCTGGCGTGTTAATTCGATCGGGAAGATAATGAGTCAATTTGGAAGTAAATAACCGACCTTCTAAGTGTTTAGAAATCGTTGTGTTAGTTACAGTAACATTAAAAGTGATAAAGACCCTTTTGCATATTGTTTTTAGTGTCAATTAACAATTTTCCTTTAATCAATTTAGGATGGTCTCAATAATATCATTCGTAATTTTTACAAATCGACGACCACCTCTTGGTCTGGTTTCCATTTCACCACTACTAACCCAATGATATGACGTTTTGTATAAAACTCCGTTTGCTAAAGCAACCGCTTTCCAGTCTCCTCCAATTTCTGATTCATGGATAACCCTTCTTCGAGTTTCGATACTTGTTTTATTATATGTTCCTCGTGTTATTTGTATATTATTGTTGTTATCCATTTTTTATTTAAAAATATAATTATTGATGGCTTTTTAATTAATTTTTTGTATAAAAATATAATTCCCTAGCTCGATTTATTGTTTAATTTGTGCGGATCCAAAATTATGATTAAATATTTATAAGTAATAACATGAAATTTATTATTTTCATTTATAGAAATTTTAAAAAAAATCATGTTTTCGTTTGTATTTGCTCATATATAGTTTTGCCTCGGCTTCAGACCCGACATCAATTGAATGATTTATATCTCAAAAATTGGATAAAGGATATAAGCCATGAAAAATAATATTTTGCTATATATTGATATTTAAACCACTATCTCCCCCTACTTTTATTGTAATTTCCAACTTTTCATCACACTCTTCAAAGTTGAAGATCTATTTACTCAAATGAAAGAAAATTTTTGAAGAAAACATAATTTTTTGGTTGAAATATTTGGAAATAAAATATTTAAATATCATTTGGTTTAAATATATGGGACAAAATTTTTGAAACATAATTATATTCTAATTGGTCGAGAAATTTTAGTTTCTTGGATGATTAAAATAGTAAGAATGAAAATAAATTTATGTATTTACTATCCATAAAATATCTCTTAGCTATATTCCTTCCCATTTTAGTTGCTTCCTCATCCTATTTTCACTAATATTCTAGAATTATAACCGAGGCTTCAAAAATATTGTGACATATGTAAAAATTTTTTATTTTTCTCAACCAAAATAGCTTTTTGCATAATTATTAAAACTTTTCAATCATAATAATACATTTTCTTCAATAATATCCTCATTTTCTCAACCAAAATATTCTGTTTTCTTCAAAAGTTTCCTTCCAAATTGAAATTACCCTTTCTGAATCTGAAGGCCCCATACTCAAATTGAGAATACCTTTTTTCAATTTCGAGGTCCCATTACTTAAATTTAAGGTATCGTTTCTGAATTTGAGAGTTAAATGGTATAGATTAGAATCAACATGATGGTATTTTTGTACCCAAAATATAACGTTAAAATGAGAAAATATATGGATTTTTGACAAAATATTGTTGTAAAGTTTTAAAGGATAAAAAAAGTTTAATAAAACGTGTTTAAATAACTGAAAATAATCATTCGAGTTCCTCGTCCTTAACCATTGTTTGCATTCCTGATTCGGTTAAATCCTTAACCGATTTCAATGCTGCATTGTGAATTGAAAATTTCAACAAGTATTAGAAATTAAAATAATTTCCTTTTGTACATATAAAAATTACAGATATATGGAAAGGTCACCCTAAATTTCCATATACATCTCTGATTAGAAAACCTTTTACCCTTCATTTAATTTTCTATTCCAATTTTGTGTTCTCGATCTGAAAACTTTTTCTCAAATGACCATTCAACTTGGATTTGTAGAAAAGCATAAAAAAGGACAAACGATAGCGACCAAAATAGGAGGGAAACCAGTACAATGCATCCATTAATAATTGATTAGATATGGTTAAATAAAAAGTATCCATTAATTTCCGATTTATTGAAATGCGATTGTGGTGATATATTATCCTTTCTATTGCAAGTTTATATAAAACCTTATCGCTTAGATTTACTCACCTTTATCTAGTAATGAAGACGAAAACATGAGAATTGTTTATATCTTTTGTTGTAAGAAAGCGCAATGTCATAAAACTTCTCCAAATAGGTTCCCATTTGAAATTTTACTAATCCTAAATAGTTTAAAGAGTTATACTTCCATACTACCAGTAGAAAATGATTATTGTATAAAGAACGAACTCTTTGACGATGACGAAGAATGGCTTTCAAAAGAAACTCATATCAGTAATTCCAAATTATTGATGGAGATTATTATTAGATCAAAGATTGTGTCACCTATGCAACTTGAAATCTGATCATCAATGTGGGTCTTGTAAACGGATCAATTATTGTTCTAAATCTCATCAAGTGATTCATTGGAAATTTGGTTATCATAAAGAACAATGTAACAAACCAGAGAGAGCCGATTTTGTCAAGTTGGAAGAGAAATTCCTCGATCAGTTCAATTTCAAAGAATGGGACCTTATATGTTTTGAAGAACAATATTTGATAGACCAACAAACTCCACTAAATAATAATGAAATGGAACAGAATCAATCGAATTATCCTAATTTATTGGACGAAGATATTAATATTGAGATAGATAAAGAGTTTTTGAAATTCGAACAGGCTACATTTAAATTCCCAGATCAGGTGATGCGATATTATTACGAGAACAGTGATGTACCTATTAATCTGAATCATAATGAAAATCCTTTATTTGTAAGTTCGATAAATAAAGATCAGATTTTGGCTAATAAAAAATGTCCTTTTTGTGATTCCGAATTAATAATAGAATTCCAAGTATTTCCCTGAAATTATGATCTATTTAGATTATGCCACAATTGATTTATTTTCTAATATCTTCAAATGAAGATCGTAATTCTTTAGATTTTGGTACTTGGTTTGTATTTTGCTGCTCTAACATACATTGTGATTCCATCGTAAAGCCTAATGTGATGTATTATAATCAATTGGCTTTGCATCAACCGTTTTCCGATAAAGATACCGCGGAAAGTATTAGAAATAAATATACACAGGAATAAACTTCTTCATTTATTTTTGATGTATATTTCTCAAAGTTGAATCAATTTGTAGATAATTTTTTATTATTATTTCATGATTTGCAAAAATATTAAAATTTGATAAAAGATGATTTTGCAAGAAACCATACTTATTATAAATGAGCTTTTATTAATTTATAAATCAATATAAACGGGTTTATCTTGTATAAAAATAAGTCAGAAAATCTCATTAATAAACTGAGGTCAAGAAAAATGGAATCTAGAAATTAGAAGTTAAGACTAATACAACACCAATTGATTCCTTCTTCAACCCCACAAAAGGCACTATTCCTCTAAGTTGCTATACGATATCTATAATAGAAATGTGTTGATCTGTCCAATTTGGTTCCTCTGTTTTCATCGTATAAAGAGCTACTCGTAAAGGAATGGTTTGTATTCTAGTTATCAAGATCTATCATCCATTTGTTCCTTATGAAGGTGGTAGTCTCTCTTCTGAATGATTATTGAGTGGAATCGGCTCTATAGATTGTCCACTAAATAGCCACATAAAATAGGTTAATGATTTATTTGGCTTTTTAATATAAAAAGTAAAATCTTTTTAATATCACAAATCTCAAAATAGACTAAATATTAATATTTAAATAAATTCTTCATTTTTCTTTTTATTTAAATGAAAAGAACTATTAATGAAGTGTTTGCAAAAAGGGTGATTCCCTTTTTTGAAAATCAAAGAATTTTTTCCAAGATTTTTACTGTTAATCATTTCGTTGCTGAAGGTAAAATTAGAAGAACAATATATGACATAACAAAACTATATGAGGATTCTGGTTGTGTGGATTATAAAAAGATTCCTGGTCGTCTAATAACAAAAAAATCCATTAGAAACAAAAATACAATTTTGAAATGATTTACTAAAAACCCAAACAATACTGTACGAAAAGTTGCCAAAGAACTAAAGATATAAAAGTCAAGTGTATCTAAAATCAAATTTCATAAACTAGGTATCAAAGCAAGAACAAGAAAGATAATGCCAAAATACACAAAGAACCATGAAAGAAGAGCAAAATGGGAGTGCCGGTTTGTTTACAAAAAATCAGTTGACAAAAACACTTATAATTAACGACGAAACCTATGTTACTATTGATGGGGATCAAAACCCAAATCAGCGTTATTATCATAGAAAGGACCCTAAAGATATTGACTATAAGAACAAAGTTATACCTAAAACTAAATTCGATAAAAATATCTGGTTTGGCAAGCTATTGACGAATTTGGAAACGTTTCAGATGCTTTTATTTCTGATAAATATCTTGATAGCCAAACTTACTTGAATGAATGTATAATAGCTAGGCTAATACCGTTTATTAATAGCTATCATGATATAAACAATGTGGTATTCTGGCCCGATCTTGCATCTATCCATTATTCTAACCTTGTGAGGGATTATTTGGAAGATAATTGAAATGATTGAAAAAATGAAAAATCCTCTAAATGTTCCTCAAACAAGAGATATAGTGATGTATTGGTCTATTTGTAAAAGAAAATATTCTAATTATAATAAAGCACCTAAAAATATTAGAGGATTCAAGAACATTTGGACTAGAATTTCAAAACAAGTATCGTCCGAATCGGAAAAATCGGTTATGGAGCACGCTCGAAAAATGTTGATGAATATAAGATTCAAAGGAAGTTCGAAATCAGCGGATGGAATTAAATAAATATTTTTTCCGGTATCTCTAAAATAATAGCTTTTTGTTTTATTTATATCAATTTTTTTATTAGCAATATCCAATTCAATTTTGTGCGGCTATTTAGTGGAAAAGCTATATTTTGGTTAACTGTTTACAAATTAACCTTTTAAATTCAATGATGTAAACGACCAATATATAGGCCATGTATAAAATTTTCGCAATTTGTAGTTTTTAAATCAAAATCTAATAATAATCACCGTTTTTAGCTAAAACCACTTGACATCTTTTAATCCATTCTAAAAAGCACTTCTTAAAGTCCTTCATATCCAATAAATCAAAGTTTTTTTGAAACTCGTCCAAAAGCTCAGAGTCAGATGAATAAACATAGCCTTTCATTCCATTTTTAATAGTTGGAAATAGCCAAAAATCGCACGGTGACAAGTCTGGAGAGTATGTAGGATGATTCAATCTACTAACATTTTTTTCATTTATATAAGAAGATACCAAGTCTGATGTATGTGGCCTAGCATTGTCGAAATGTATTACTAAATTTGAAACATGGTGTTTCACATCTGATTCCCTCCATCTTTCAATTAAAGGAGTAATACATGATTCTTTAAACCATTTTTCATTAGCTTTTTCTTTCCATTCAAGTTTGGTAACCAGCTCCACGCCTTTTCTAGAAAAAATATACAGATCATAAGTTTTTTGTCTGCCATAGATTTTTTAGTAATCTTCTGTGGATCTAAATTATTTCCAGTCCAAACTTTTGATTGCGGTCCAATACGGGGGTCATAGTATCTTAGTCACGTCTCATCACAATAACGAGCTCATAAGTCAACTTTCTGTCTAAGTTTCCATACCTTTCTAAGAACTTATTGCAGAATCAATCTAATCCTGTTTTTGTTGTGAATTAAGAGAGAATGGTACCCACTTACAAGATAGCTTTTTAAGCCCCATTTTAGTATTCATATGAACTTTAGCTTTAGTCTTTCTTATTATTCTATATGATACACTAGGATCTTTATCAATTAGGTCTAGGTTTTTTTGTCATATTTTCCCTCTTCTGTATCCTGAGGCCTCCCAGAACGTAGCTCATCTTTAAATGAATTATATCCAAGCCTAAACCTCCTAAGCCAATAAAAGATAAGCCAGGGCGTTCATTGCTATATATCCTTATGAATTCTTCGTTTATTCTTTAACTTTTTTGTTGTTCTTAAAGTGATTGTAAACTAGGGTTCTAAAAAATAATTTGATTTCTTTTTTCATAAATGAATTTTTTTTAAAATGTTAAAAATACTCCACCTTTTTATAGAATAATGACGGTGTGGATCATCCAAACATATACAAGATAAATAAACAAATATAATATAAAAAAAATGTTTGATTTTGAAAATTTTATGCACAACCTATACATTATTTGGACTGTAAAGTAGTAGCTTTCCTGATTATTCTCCTTTTTTGAGACTGGTATACATTCCATTGCAACCCTTATTTTTAATAACCCCATTTTATATGTATAGATATCATCTAATTTTTGTATTCAAATTATATTTCTTATACTACACTGCATGAAAAAAAGTCCAGGCAGACTCCTTTTTTGATAATAACTTTTTTAATAAACAAAATAGATTTAAACGATATTAATATCTAGTATAAATATAATAAAATATACATATCTATGTATTTAAATCATGAATTTTATATGTAAATTTAATTTAAAAATCGATTTATCTAAATATGGTGTGTAAAATAAAATCGGACAATATATTAAATATCCGATAAAAAATAAGAAGATTATTTCTAAAAAAATTAAAAATGTTAAACTAACACAATGAATCAAGAAGAATGTAATTTAGCAAAAAAGTTTCAGGTTATAAACTACTATAATGAGGGTTTATCCGAAAGGGAGATCAAAAGGAAACACAAATACCAAAATCAACAGTTCATGAAATAACTTCAAAATATAAATTACATGGTACAGTATTGAGGCTGAGAGGCAGTGACCGCCCCAAGGCTTTAGATAATAAAGACAAGACAGTTTTATTAGAATGTGTATAAGCAGATCCTAAAATATCAAGTAGAGAACTATATAATGAAGAAACCAGAAAAGTTGTCTGCAATAAAAAACATTATAAACGCATTGAATGAGCTCGGTTTCAAAAGCAGAGTGCTAAAAAACTACCAAGTCTGTCATCTAAAAAATTTACTCACAGGTTGCTTATGACTGAGAAATGGTCCAACTGGACTCTGAAGCAATGGTACTTAGTATTATTTAGCAACGAGACGAAAATAAACCTATATTCACCAGATGGAAGAGAAAAGGTTTGGGTTAAACCAGGTCAAGAGGATTTAGATAAGAATACTACACTAACTGTGAAACATGGAGGTAAAAGCGTCATAGTATGGGGCTGTATGAGCTCAGCTGGTGTAGGGAACCAGGTCTTTATCAATCGCATTATGGACAAATACTTGTATAAAACGATTTTGACAACATGCCTTGATAAATCAAAGGAGTTTCTTGGTCTTCCTGATAATTTTATATTTATGCAGTATAATGATCCGAAGCATACGTCTAATTATCTAAAATATTTCTTCAAAAACCGCTACATGGTACTAGAGTGGCCCAGTAAGTCATCGGATCTCAATCCAATTGAGCATCTCTGGGACCATGTAAAGCGTGAAGTAAGAAAGCGCGCACCTACAACTAAGAAGCAATTGGAAGATATTATTGGTGAAGTTTGGCATGAAATAACTCCAGAAATGTGCAGGAAGCTGATAGGCACTATGCCAAATCGCTGTGAAGAAGTGGTGAGGAATAGAGGTGGGCATACTTCTTTTTTATTAAATTTGCCTGGTTTTATTTTACACACCATATTTAGAAAATCAATTTTTAAATTAAATTTACATATAAAATTCATGATTTAAATACATAGATATGTATATTTTATTATATTTATACTAGATATTAATATCGTTTAAATCTATTTTGTTTATTAAAAAAGTTATTATCAAAAAAGGAGTCTGCCTGGACTTTTTTCATGCAGTGTATATCAAATCTCTCTTTTTTAACTATTTTGATTTGTTCTAATTTAGTGCAGTAGATAACTTCAAGCCAAGAAACTCAAATCCAATGAAAACGATTGATAATAAAGAAACCGTCACCGAAATATTAGAAAAACATATACCTTTCTAAATGACTGTGATTGGTATTTTAACCTTTTAAGGATATTATGGAAAGGAGGGAAGTTAATGGAAGGTGCTAAAAAACGATAGAATACTTAAGAAATAAAGGTAAGCACTGAAATATATCAAAGCATAATGTTTAGATAAAAAGATAATATTTATGACGGTTATAGTGCACTTATTTCCACGAGGTCCCAAAATTATTACGCCGTTTCACGCAAAGAGGTAAAGGAAAAAATTTATTATGAGATATAAAAAGATGAAACTTTGTAGTTTATATATATGAACCTTCTACTTTTATTATATCGCTCCATCTTTCAGCTAGCTGCTGAATACCATTCATATGTCCCTTTATATTAAGTTCCTGGATAATACTCTCTAGTTGTAATTCTAACTCTTCCCAATTGTTATAAACATTTCCTCTTTCATTTAAAAAAACAATTAAAATCAGGTGGACTTATATGTGGACTATATGTAGGATGATACCAAGTGCGGATTTTGTTATCATCAAATAAATCCATTACAAGCTTTGATTTATGAGGTCTTTCATTATCCTGTAAAACCATAGGATACCTGAATTTCTTATCAGGTAGCTAATTTAGTAAAACTTCATTAATAAAGCCTATATAGACTTCTGAAGTTACCATCTCTTTAGGTGCACAAAGCTTCCAATATGAAACAGCATTATAATCCATTGCTAGTATTAGCATTATTTTTCTCTGATAGTTTGATTGTGCTACAATTTGTGTTGGGCTTTCGTCCTTAGTTCTCCAAAATCGAGACTGGTCACGCTGAGGTTGCATATATAAAGTAAGCCAAGTTTCATCTATAGCCAATGTTCTGTTTATTATGGTTTTTTTTGATAACTGCTCCAAAGTATATCTACATGCTAATACTCTATGTTCTCTTTGTTCCTGTGTGAGAAAATGAGGAACCCATTTGCTCAATAATTTCTTCATTTGTAAATCTTCTATTAAATAGCGATAAACAGTAGCTTTGATACAATTTACTAACATGGAAAGTTCGAGGCACGACCAGGCTCTACTTTGAGCAAGATAATCTTTAATTTTCTCAATTGTATTTTCTTTTATTAAATGATTAGTTGTATCGCCTCCTCTAGTTTCTTTAACGCAATTTTGGCCCTTATTAAACTTTGAAACCTTATTTTTCACTGTATTATATTTATAGGCCTTTTCTACTATCGTTTTAACCAATTATTTGTGTATTATTCCCGAACTGTGATCTAGAATTACTCCAAATTTGATAAATACACGTTGTTCTTTATCGGTTATTGACTTTTTTAATTTTATTAAGTTATCCATTTTAGTAATTTAAACAAATATTCTTTAAGATAAAGCTGAAGTTATAGAAAATATTATATATAAATCTTGGCACTAGATATTAATTTGCATATTTATTATTAATTAAAATTCGCTTACCTTTTTGCGTAAAACGGCGTAATAAATAAAATTCGAAAAGCTATAATGAAGAAATTTGAATTCCATGATATTCAAGTTTACAAAGGTATTTCTCGTGATTATTAATTATGTAGAAAGAAATAATTTCTTCGGCTTATGCTGCTGCAGTTTACTTGAATGAAGTCATAAAATTTTCAAGATACAAAAATGTATTTGTATTTGGACAACAAGGAATAAGAGATAAATTGAACGAAGAAGGTATTCTAAATTTTTTTATAAATATATCCAACCAATTGTCAAACTTTATAGGATGATTTTGTGACTTTAAAGTCAGATGAAGAAGTAAATTCATAGTTTATTTATATAAGGTTGGTACTGTATTGTTTGCTTTTGATAGCGAAATAAACTATGCCAAATATTGTTTAGCACAATAATATTTGATGTTTAATAATAAATGGCTTTTTATAACTACAAGTTCTAATACGACATATCCATCGAAACGAACTTTGATACCAGGAGTTGGTACTATGATTTCGCTTTTGCTTTTGGCAACTCGTAAAGTTCCTACTTGTATTGGCATGCTTAATACAATTTTATTGGATTGTATTCTAAAACGGTATTTTGAAATATTGATGATTTAGTTATGATTTAGTGTTAGAAAAATGTTGTTTGATTAGTGATCGTTTGGATTCCGATATTTTATTAGGTCATTTATTAAAATCGTAGGGAACTTTTTCTTAAAATAAAACTTTCAATAATTAATTAAATTTACTCATATTTGAGAGTTATTATATATATCCTCCTTCATTATTGATGACACTTTCTCATCTCTCTGGAAGACGTTGAACACCGAGATATCGACCATTATGTGTACCATCATATATCGCCTCTTTGTGTCGATTTTCAAATTGGTTCCAGTCACTATGATGAAACCCTCGAAGTTCTCTTTTCAGTGTCTCAAAGCAATCATAATCTAATGGGCTAATATCTGGTAAATAGAGTGGGTGATACCATTGGTCAATTTTATTCTCCTCCAAAAAGCCTTCAACTACAATTGATTTATGAGGTTTGGCATTATCATGTAACAAAATTGGACGTTTAAAAGGTTTAATATCTAGCCATTTTGGGATCTTTTCATTAAATATGGATTTATAGAGCTCTCCCGTCATTGTTTCTTTTTCTTTACACAGATGATACCAAGCAATTCAATTAAAATCCATCGCAACTAACAATATTCTTTTACTGTCATAGTTCGATTGCTTAAGCACATTAGGGGGACTCTCATTTCTTTCAAGTCAAAATTTCATTTGATCTTTTTGAGGTTGCATATATAATCCCACATAAGTTTCATCCAAAGAAAGAGACTTTTTTATCTTCTCTTTAGTTTTTTTATAACTTTCAAGGTTTGCTCTACAAGCTAGCATTCTATGTTCCATTTGATCTTGTGATAAAGTATGTGGTACATAACGATTATTTTCTTAGTCAACATTAAATCGTCTCTCCTTATGAGATAAACAGACGATCGAGGAATATGAAGCTGTTCGGAAAGTCGGCTAAAGCTTGTGTTCTTACATTCTTGTAATGATTTTTGACTTCTAAAAATTCTCTTTTCTTTATTAGCTCGAACCTCAGAAGGTCTTCCCCTTGCTTCTTTAACAGATATCACACCCTTTCGAAACTTTGTTTGCCATTTTCCATCGTTTTTTCTTTATTGCCCTTTTACCTATAGCTTTATTAAGATATTTTTGTATAACATCCCCACTGAACTCCAATAATGTGCAAATTTGATGAAAATTCTCTGATCTTCAACACTAATTGAATCAATCAATTTTTGGGTATAATACATTCTGTAAAAATTAAAACTGAATATGATAAAATAACTAGTATTGCGTATACTTTATTACAAAAAAGTTATGATTAAAGCCAAGCTTCGAGATTTTTTGATGTGGCTCATTTTTACCCCCTACGATTTTAATAAATGGCCTAATATTTGGAAAGTTGTCTAATATGTCCACTATTTTTATTTCAAATGGTTCTCATTAATTATGTTTACTTTTAGGATCATCTTTAGATGCTATTGAATCATTAGACACTTCCAAACAACCTACATACTTTTCGGACGGCATTAATTCTTTAAGTTCTTTTGATCATAAATGATTTTTTATTAAATATTTTATCGAAATTTTATCATAAATATTCTATTATTTGTGTGTTTGATTTTATTAAGGCATCGTTACATTGACCAGATTTTCCTCCGAGAAAACTTGCACAATGTACAGATGATAAAGGCTTAAAAAATTAGATCAATCATAAATGCGAATAAATTTAGGTAAATCTGTTGAAATTTAATAAAAAAGTTCTTTAGTAGCCTGAGCCAATATTTGAAAAGATTTCAAAACATCAACATCAAGATCATAATGATTAGATTGTGTTTTTACTTCTTTGATCAATTTCAATATTTCCTAAAAAATAAACATTTAAAGCTTTACTTTACTAAATAATCTTATATTATCCCTATTCAGTGGTTCGGTTTCATTAGATAAAGAAGATACCAATTGTTGTGTAAAGCTTTGAGCTGAATTACTCATCAAGATCAATTTCTTTAATTCATTATCATTTTGCCTCAAATTAAATACAGAATTAAGCATTTCAAATACATCATAAGAAGCTTTTATTGCAGTTTTTAATTTATTTTTAATACCTTCATGATCGGTTTTCGATAAAGTAATATTAAAATCATCACTAAAATTGGTGGTTAAATTGCGTTGTTGGAGTTCTTTAGTTATCTTGTCGATAATATTTATTTCTCCTTTAAAATCCTTATTCTCTTTACCATCTTTAATAAGCGATAGGATAAATTGGAAATTCTGTTCTGTTTGCTTGATAGAGAAAATCAATTTCCTAATTTCAAACATGTTGCATAAAGTCCCAATTATTTGTAAATTATTTTTAATAACCATAATGATTTTCTTCACATTCCCTATAAGTTCAACGCAAGATTTTTCAATTTTCAAGCCTTCAAAATGCTTCAGGGAGAAGAATTTCCTATGCAGTATTTTGAAATGGGTGTTAGCAAGTATATAAGTATCACTCATTAATAAGTCCAATTCATTAATAATAGATAATAAGTTCGATGCATTCTTATTTGACAACAAAATGGAGTAGAATCGCTTGAAAGCTGACAAAAAATACTCTAGAGCGAAAATAAATTCTTGATGCAAGCAATATGAATCATAATCATTTTGTATTATTATTTCTCGTTTTTTTTCGGTTTCTTGGTCTAATTCTTTTAAGTTCTTGTAAAATTCGTTGTATTCTCGACTTTTGGTGCTCATTCTAAAAAAGTTTCATAAGACTTTACCTTTTCAATTGTTTACATTCAGCCACGATTAAAAATCGTACTTTTATAAAATCGTATGATTGAATTTACAACATTTATTAAATGTGATTTTTTTGGCATTTAGAGTTTTCTAATTTTTGATAGAAAACGAATGAAACTATAAAATGGGACAAAATTTTTGAAGCATAATTCTATTCTAATTAGTCGAGGAATTTTAGTTTCTTGAATGCATAAAATAGTAAATAAATATATGTATTTATCAACTTTACTATCCATAAAATATCTCTTAGCTATATTTCTTGCCATTTTAGTTGCTTCCTCAACCTATTCACTATGATGCACTAATATTCTAGAATTATAACCGAGGCTTCAAAAATTTTGTCCCAAATGTCGAATTACGAATTGACAGACGACAGAAAAATCAAAGTAACCCCTATTAGCCAAAATAATAAAATAAAGGATAATCGGGTTAAACTCAAGAAATCCTTATGAAATTTATCACAAGTTTTTTAGTTTAATTTAATCTTTAGTAATTCACACGATTTTCGACAAACAAACTACAAATATAATAAAAATAAGAAGGATATTGTACGATTTGAATCTTCATTACTACATGATCACAAAATTTCCTATTATAGTACCAGCTCCAATTTAATTCGCACCTTCGAAGAGATACAACAAAACAAATACATTTACAATATAAATTTGAATATAATCACTAAAGAAGATAACGAAATATTATCTTGGGCTCACAAAACTTATAAAAACAATCCGAAAAATCAAGAATTATTATCTGTGTTAATAAATCTCAAGCATCAATACCCAACCTCAATCTCAATATTATTACTACTGGGATGTGTCTACTTTGCAAGAAGAGAATACACTGAATCTCTAATAACCAATTTCGATGTACTATCTTTAGAACCTAAATTTGTAGAGGCTTTATGTAATATTGGTACAATATACAAGTATATGAATCAAGACTCATTAGCTATAAATTGGTGGAATAGAACTTTGAAATTGGATAGTGGCTATTTCGATGCTATTGAAAATCTATTCTTTATTTATCTTCGTTATTCTGATAACTCAAAAGTGGACCATTTCTTATATTTGGATAAAGCTTTAGAAGTTGTTAATGAATTTGATTCTTTCTTTTCTATCTTACAGGTCGATAATGATGGTGGTGAAGTATGGGAAGTTTTATCTTCTTTGAATTTGGTTAGATTTCAGACATTACATGTACATAAAGGCGAATTTATCAGCATAAAGGACAAGAACTTGAAGCAATTTTGGAATATGAACGATGTATTTCGATATCAGTAATTTTGGATTATGGTGAATTCATATTTAAAGTTGTGAAACTCTTGATTCCTGGTTATAATGGCCAAAATTCTCTCGATAGTCTTCCTATCATCTTTATGAAACCACAATATTTATCAAGCCTATCTCTACTATTTCCTACCAATGGTACCATTCCATTAATACATTCTACAAAGGATAAGAGAGCATTTTGTGTTAAGATACAGGAGAATTTTATAAGAGCAATCATCAATTTAACCAAATTATATCGACTACAGAATTCAAGTTCTATAAGTATCCTTCTATATTATTGAGCCATATATATAGCACCTGGTCCATCTATCTGTAACAATCTTGCTTTGTTATTAAACGGAATTCAAGAAAGGCATATGATAGAGGAGGACAATTTACTTGTGATCGGAAAAGAATTAGCATATTCATATTTTAGTCATGGTTTATCTATCAACGAAAACCATGTACAACTCATAACCAACCTAGTCTCATGGTTTAAAGATCAAGATCAAAATTATCAAGCAATCCAATTATATAAAAAAGCATTATCTATTGAACCCAATTTTGAGATACCGATATTGAACCGAGGCAAACATATAAAGACATTGGTTATCACACAGAAGCAATAAAGTACTATTATAAGGTATTGGAATTAGACTCGAAAGAGAGATACGATGATATTGTTTATAATCTCATTCATTCGCTTTGTTTTATTTGTGACTGGACTAATAGAGGCATTAGTTATCCGAGGTTCCTAAATGGTAATTCGGACGAGAAGTGGGATTGGTTTGATTAGTTACACCAGATAGTTGAAAAGCAATTAAATGAAGGGTCAAACTGGGGCAATGATTTACTGCCGAGCTCATCCGAAGTATATTTGACCGAATCGGAGAAAAATTATATCAAAAAGTTGCTCACTCCTTCTCACTTACATTTATCAGACCAGACGCATCCCTTATAGTACCAATTGTTTGAATCATTTTTTTCAGTCTCGATATTAAGAAATCAAGAATATGGATTAGGATCAGTCATAGTAACATTTATAGAATTAGCAATGAAGAAGATACAACAAACAATGCATCGAAATCATTGCACAACAAACCGTAATAGCAGCTTAGTTAGATTGGAAGAATTAGAAGGTAAAGTTTACTATGTTCGACCTCAAATTCCCAACAATCTCAAAGCGCCTGAAGTTACATCCGTTTTGCCCTTCTTTGCTTTTATATATCCATTATCAGCCCAAAATTAAAATTAATAAGCACATGGACAGGCATGAAAACGAGCTTTCAAGCCTTAGCACAAGCCAAACCGATTTATCCATCATGGCCTATTAGAGATGATAGAATAAGGATTGGTTATGTATCATCAAATTTTATGGATCATCCATTAGCTCATTTGATACAGTCAGTATTCAAGCTCCATAACAAACTTAGATTCCGAATATTTTGTTATGCCTTAACATCAGATGACGACTCCACTTATAGAAAGTCCATCATGACAAATAGTGAATTTTACAATATAAGCAATTTAACCGACTTAGAATCCTCGACATTGATTAATGACCATGGCATACATATTTTGATTAATTTGAATGGCTATACAAAGGAGCACGTAACCAATTATTTGCCTTGAGACCAGCTCCCATACTGTGTTCCTTTTTGGGTTATCCAGCTTCGGTTTTTGTGAATTGGTCGGATTGGCTTATTTGTGACCCCATTGTTTGTACAGTGGCTTGTGAATTGCAATTGTTGGATCACAATTAGGAGGACATCTATTAGAGATTGATTTGAGATGACAGTATCAAAGTAATAGTGTTTATAAGGATAGAATGTTGTATTTAAGTGATTCCTATTTCGCTAATAATCATAATCAATCCTATCAATCACATCTTAGTTGGCATGAATTGTTATTGGAGAAAAAGAAGTTAAGGAAGGTTCTATTTCCTGATTTATCCAATAATACAATTATTTATGGTAATTTCAATATTATATAAGCTTGATCCTGCAATATTCGATGCTTGGTTAGAGATTTTGGATAAGGTTCCTAACTAGATTTTATGGCTCTTGAAACTCCCACCCGAAGCTATAGGTAACCTAATATGCCACGCTAAATCATACACATCAAAGACTGGAAATGAAGTATGAAATCGGATTTATTTTACAGATATAAGCTCCAAGATAGAACATATTAAAAGAGGTTTAGTGATGAATCTATTTTTAGATACTTGGGAATGTAATGCTCATACTACAGCTACTGATATTTTATGGTCTACTACGCCGATATTGACTTGGCCCAAATGTGATTATAAATTTTGCTCTCGTGTAGCTGCAAGCATAATAAGCGCAACAGAGTGTGGGGGATAAAGGTTTGGTTGTCTATAGCCAGGAAGAGTATATAAACAGGGCTGCGGAATTAGGTTTAAGCTTGAAATCTTGTATAGATAAAGATAGCATTTGGTATCAAGAGGGTGAATTGATTGATTTGAGAAGATTGTTGTTTCATTTCTATTCTAAATCAAAGTTATTTCATACAAGAAATTTGACGAAAGGGTTGGAAAGTGGTTTTTCTATTCTTTGGGATTAGATGGGTTCAAGGTATAGATTACATTCCAACAGTTATTGGTAGAAGAAATCAACTATTTTTATCTTCTGATTTGGAGCATAAGATTAAACACGTCAAAGAAAGACTGGATATTGTTATAAATAAAAGATAAAACGGGGGATTTATTCTATAAATATTCAAGCATTTATAATTGTCTATAAGTTTGATCATCAGTTTCATAAATCTTCCTACCACACATATGCCTTCACTAATAGATATTTATCCACAATAGAATGAGTTTTATTCGGGCTGCATTTGGGTAGATAAAATTGATTAATTGGGATAATTAAAAAATATGCTATGATTTATAAGCTTGAGTTATTAATAAAATTAAAGTAATTCCACGGACCTCCTAGATTTTTTTTATTGATTTGAAGTGGTCATGGACAATGTTTTGGACGCCCAGTTGAATAAAAATGACCAAAATCATGCCTATGTCTAAATGAAAGATAAGTTGTCCAGTTCAGATCATTGGTCTGGATACTGTTCGAAATTTTGATCACCTATCGTGCAAGTTGCATGTCTGATATGATGAAATAAAAATGGTTCTCAGAGAATTCACAAGAGTCAATTTTGCTTTTATTTGCAAGATATTTCAAGATAAGATTTAATTTTAATAAAAATTTATGGTTCTCATTCGTTATATTAATTTTTTTAGCAAATTTTAAGATGAATTTCTTAAATATCTAAAATCATCTTCAAAATAAAATAACGAAGATCTGATGATAGTAATCACAATAAAAATATTACATTTTACATTATATATATTGGTCTAGCATATTTCCAAGGTATAAAATAGGTCTAAAGTAAGTTTCGATGTCTATGCATTTTATCGAACTATTAAAATATTCTAAAAATAGTTGAAGTGTATTCAACAAGCAAATAACAAACAATTACAGATAAAATAACATTTCTGAAATGTAAATTTATCGTAGGTTATTTGTTATTTTTTATATTGTTTCTAAAAATAAAATACTGAAACAAATGTTTATTAGAACAAACATACAGGGTAGATCAAGTAAATTTGGACATTTTTCTAATAAAATAGAAATAACTCAATAACTTCTATAGATAAAAATATAACAAAAATTCATTTGTAACATTTAAATACTAGTAATCAGTGCTTCCACCATTAGCATTTAGCATTCCTTGGATTCTTTTTGGAAAAGAGCGACTGATATTTTTAATTGTGTTCTTATCAATCTCGCTCCAAGCCTTTTCAACACTTTTATTAATTCTTCCCTATTTCTTGACCGAGGGTTTTTATAGATGGATTCTTTAAGAATAGTCCATAGATGTTCTATTGGTTTCAAATCTGGGCTATTGCCTGGCCATTTTCCTTTGCTCTATACTGTTTGAAAATTTGATTATAAAAGTAGCATATTATCTTTTTCCATCTTGAATAAAAGTCACTTTTCTTTTATTATAAATTACTTTTGGATTCTTTAAAGCTTCTATATATAATGGAATGATTTTGTCCTGGTAATATTTTCCTGTTACTTTTTGTCTTTTTCAACAATATGTAATCTTGTTAACCCATTTGCACACAAACCCCCAGCCACCATAATAGAAAGTGATTTTTTTTGGCAAGGTGTTATTGGAACCTGGCTTTTTTCGCTTGTATAATATGGATTATTCCTTTTGTTTAATTGGGTATAAAGTTGAATATGGAAGAAAATTTTTGAAGGAATTAGAATGTATTTAGTTGATAAAATGAGGAAATTCTTGAATTATGGTTGAAAAGTTTTAATAATTATATAAAAAGCTATTTTGGTTGATAAAAATGAAAAGTTTCTATACATATTTCAACCAAATGATATTTAAATATTTTATTTCCAACTATTTCAACCAAAAAATCATGTTTTCTTCAAAAAATTTGTCCCATATGAGATTCATCAGTAAATAAGATATTATCAACTAATTCTATTGCTCTTGGGCCTTTAGTTAAAAACCCTGCATTTTCAACAATTTGACCAAACTTAATTCTATCAACGATATTTTTAGACTTAAAAGGTGTTTATTTTGTCTTGAATAAGCATATTTCCCCAAATTTGTCGATTTTCTATATCTTTGCACTGTTCTTCTACTTATAGTTTTGTTACATTTTTGATAGCTTAAACTAGAATTCAACTTGGCAGCGCATTTTCTATGAGAAACTCCATGGTTTTCTTTCATATGGCATAATATGGGACAAAATTTTTGAAACATAATTATATTCTAATTGGTCGAGGAATTTTAGTTTCTTGAATGAATAAAATAGTAAGAATGAAAATAAATTTATGTATTTACTATCCATAAAATATGTGTTAGTTATAATTCTTGTTATTTTAGTTGCTTCCTCAACCTATTTTCACTGTGATGCATTAATATTCTAGACTTATAACCGAGGCTTCAAAAATTTTGTGCCATATGGCACAAAATTTTTGAAACATAGTTCTATTCTAATTGGTCGAGGAATTTTGGTTTCTTGAATGCATAAAATAGTAAGAATGAAAAAAAATTTATGTATTTACTATCCATAAAATATGTGTTAGTTATAATTCTTGCTATTTTAGTTGCTTCCTCAACCTATTTTCACTGTGATGCATTAATATGAAAGAATTATAACCGAGGCTTCTAAAATTTTGTGCCATATGGCACAAAATTTTTGAAACATAATTATATTCTAATTGATCGAGGAATTTTAGTTTCTTGAATGAATAA